>JAAAJZ020266283.1:0-12789 GCA_010015985.2 Actinopyga echinites
AACTATCAAAATTTTAGGCAAAAGTGAATAGACTCCAGACTGAAAGTAGCTTCGTAAGTTCATACCTTTATGGTGACTACAGTTGAATTAGCAGTGAAATCACATTTTGAAAAATTTTATCATTGAAAACCCTGTCAGATTCCATCTTTAGAGAAAATATTCATACACAGTAGCACAGAATCGGAAAAAAGAAAAACAAAAATGAAATGAATAGATGAATTCAGGGTATATGACATGTGAGGATGTGTGGAATGGGATGAGAAAAGTTAGATTTTATCCATACCAGAAAAGTAAAGTCAGATAAATTCATGATTGTGCAGTCTTCTTTTACTTGGAAACAACATCATTAAAAATACATCAGAAAAGCAACAGCATGCATAACGAGACTTTTGATTAAGGGATCAGATGGGTCCAAGGTTTGGATCAGAAGGGCAAGATTGGCCTGCAGCTGGTATAAATACATTTGCCTTGGTCTGCCAACCTCATTTGGGTATGGAGGAGATGAAGGGCGTGGGCAACTGAGGGAAAAAAGGTCTGACCTTGGGGTTCAGTTTTCCCCCACCCTTCCCCTCTCTGGTAATGCCACTGAAGGGAGATTCTATTAAAGCATAAAGGTTCCAGTGAAAGATATTTTTGTACTTTCATGAGAATGTGAAAACAAAAAAAAATAAAAGCTGTTGACAGACCTTACACTCGAAATAGCCCATCCCAAATTTCTAACTTAATATTTGCTATTTGAATCATTTGATCTTTATCTTTTCATTCATCGTGAAGCAGTTTTCTCCGATTCAAATCTTAATTCATGCAACGCATTATCAAATAAAAGGATCACACAAATGCTTTTAGGTTTATTACCTTTATTGCTGTCTTAGATACCATAATAAATTGAGCAAGCAGTTAGAATGCTATTTTTACAGCTATCCATCCATCATCCTTTTATTTCTGTGAGCAAGGTTATAGATCTAGTATGTAAAATATATTGTGCAGTACAAGTTTTTCAGTCTCTTGATTGGTACTATGATTTTATGGTGATTTTGACAAACCAAGCAGATTATAAGTAACAGGACCAAGTTGACCAACCTGACATAACAATCTCACATTGCAGAAACATAGTAACAGATTTGATATAGCAGAAAACAGGGTGAATTTGACCTAGATGTGGTTACCTCCAGCTGTTTAGTGGCATCTTGTTTTCATGTTGTGCATGCATGTATGGAGTCTTCCCTGGCCGACATTCCCAGCAGTGTACCAGACATGATGGTTGGCTGTAATATCATAATTCATACTAATACTGTGATGTAGTGCTAAAGGTGGTGTATGTAGATGTTACAAGTATAGATTAATGTCCCTTTCAGTATAGATGGGCTTCCTTTCCCAGACTAATATATCCTCACTGTGCTTTGCATACAGCGCCTGCTGACGAGATACCAGAGGGTGAATATGCCACAGATGACCCATCTACAGTTTACTTACCTCCAATTGGAAAACCGTTGGATCCCACAGGTGCACCAGGGTCACCCAGTGGTCCAAACGATGCAACAGAAGGTGAATTGATAATTTAAAGGGGCTGTAGCATCCCCAAAGTATATTTAGGCATAGTCCTATAGTTGTAAATCCAGTTGATGACCCCGATTTGATTGGCATTCCTTTAAACAATCATAGCTCCACTCTGGTTGGTCAGTGATGAGTTTTACAGTCAGTAGTTTCTTTTTCAATATTGCCTCAGGCAATTGGAACTTAGTGCAGGCTACTGTGGCTTTGTCTTGGACGTGTTCTACTATCAGACAGTTGCCTGTGTTTAAATTGGAGGAGTAGCTAGAAGTAAGCTTAGTTGGGAGAATTGTTACGGCCTGGAGTGAGTTTAGAGAGCCTTTGATTGAAGTCTTTTGGCAAGGAGGTGAAGTTTCCTCTTTCTTCCCTAGTTGAGGATTATTTGCCTACATTGTGGCTGCGGAATCAAAGTTTTGACTTGGGCTTTCATTGGAAGATGTTTTTTTTTTTTTTTAATATTTATGTGAATATAGTTTTGGTACTCCTCTAAGAGGGACTAGGGGTTATATCATGTGGTTTTAAAAAGAGTATTTGCTGCCTGAAACTTGAAAATGAATTTTTTTTTCATTGGTTTGTTCCATGTAGTGATAGTTAAAAAGAGTCTTTGACCAGGCACACTATCAGTTTTAAAGGTACAGTTTTGCTTACCTTTAGTTGTCCCTATTAACAATTTTTTCTTTAAATCTATGTACAGGGAGTGGTGAAGACTCAAAATTCATTGATGGTAGCTTTGCATTTATTGCTGTAATCCTGGGAATCCTGTTTGGACTCGTGGTCATCTTTGCCCTCTTCTTCCTGGTCTATCGTCGGAAATACAAAAGTTTGAAGCGACGTGTACCCTCAGTGTGGTACAATGGTGGGGGCAGGTGTGTTGGTGATCCAAAAATGAACCATGTTGGGTCAAATGGTATGATTTGTGATGGGGATTCAAGGAACAGGACTAACCCCACCTACCAAATAACTCACCCTGGTGACACCCCTGAGTACCATGTGATTGACACCAGTCAAGATGATAGTGGAAATGAAGAGGACTTGGGTAAGTTTAATTCACCCAGGATTCAGTTATTTTTAAATTTTTAAGTAAACGTGTATGTGGACGAACGTGTAAGGGCTTATGGATTACAATATCAACTTCATGTAGGGTAGCTTCCAAGCATTTTAGAACAAATTTGCATTCTTTTCAATTTGGAATGTCATTCTTGTTGGGAAAACCATAGATAATTCTTGGATGAAAAACATACCTGGCTACAACCAGCGGGGGATTCAACCTCAAGCCTCTTGATTGCTAAGCCTCATTACATCAAATGTCACTGTCTTTATCCGCTCAGCTGTAGCACCATTCAGATTTGAAAGACATCACTCTATAAACGTGTGTTACAAGACTTGTGACTTTTACATCCATCTGAAATCCTGGTAAGATTACTTGTCCTTCACCTTCCTCTCCCCATCCCCCTCCCTTCCCTCAGCCACCACCCAAAAGAGAAAAAACATCCGAAAGTTACCCTTTTATTGGTAGTGGAATAAAGATTTAAGTTTTAAATTGTGTCTCACCATGTATACTTGATCGTTCACATCATACACATTTTAGTGCTACATGTACGATGCAATGATTCAATCGCTCAAGCATTACCGAGCCCTTTGGTACGTTTTGGCAATGTCCCCCACCCACTCAACAGCCGCCATTGTGCCCTCCACCAGGCATATCAAGACCTTGTTTCTTCTTCACTCAATAGCTGAAGATGCAGGTGGTCACTAGTTCCTTACCCTCACTTATTTGCAGTTTTCTTGCACTGTTAGAAATAGCAGTAGAGTAGATTCTTCTTTATTCTTCATTCATTATCAGTGCTAATGAGTCCCTTACCTCCACTGCCCCTACTTACCTCCCATTTACCATGTGCTATCATCACAGTTTGTATCCAGGGAGTTGATCGCATATCCTAAAACTGTTTTCTCTTAGCTGCCTCTGAATTTGTGGATCGTGTTTCACTCCCCTTTGTTAGTACCTTGGTTAGAACTTTACATCAAAATGTGTTCCGTCTTTAACAGAGATTAATCAAAGTGTGCACTACATAGCATTGATCTGAATACCAAGGATTGAAAAAACAATGGACAAATGCTCATTAGTCTAGACTCCTTTATAATCTTTGATGGTGCTTTGGAAGGTTTGTTCCGCTTTATAGTATAGTAGTACACCTGATCTAGTGAATATTGGAAAAATGGTGACTATAATACAGGAAGGATCATGTGACAAAGTGAAGAGACCCTGTCTGGCGTTGAGATTACTTTAATGTTTTGTCAGTAGTGTCAGTTGCCTGTTTTTATAAAGGCACACTTTTCTACCTTTACTTGTAATGAAGTTTCATTTACATATTGTGAGAAAATATATACCATGAGTCACTGGTGCAGATGTGTGGGTGTGCCTGTCAAAAACTCATTTAAACCAGTTCACTTGTTTGAAAGGGTTTGAAGAAAAGTCTAAAATTTCATAGGCAAGGATTTGACAGTCAGTTTCTACATCTCAGAAACATATATTGAGTATTTAAATGGGCTTTGTGAAAAAAAAAAAAACAAATGAGTAAAACCTAGACAGTTTGTAACTTTGTATATGCTGAATGTGTTTTAAGTTGGAAGAGATACCATAGCTGGTGTCCAGTTTGAATATCAGCAGTGCTCATGCAGGGTCTAGTACCATAAAACTTCATGATAGTAAGTTTGTTGATATAGGTCAGGGTGGGTAAACAAGTGAACATGAAATACCACAAAATGTTTGTTAATGTTGAGCTAGGGGATCACAAATGTAAAGCACAGTATGTTAAGATTAAAAATTGCAAGTTGTGGAAGTAATTATTCTATTTTGGGCATTTCAGTTGGAAGTTGTTAAGAAACAACGTTAACTGCTTGGTGCTGCATCTCTGGGTTGCTGGTTTATAGTAAATACTATCCATATATTTTACAGTCAGACACAATACTTACCATATTATATGTTCCTCTGTTTAGCCACGGCTAGAAAAAATGTTGATTGCATAGTAAGTGAGTGAAATTCCCCAAATATTTTTGCAAAATTTCATATTCAAACTTCTAAATTTTCTTCCAGTTGCCAAAATTTCCCTCCAGATTTAAAAATTTCCCTTCAAGAAGCTTTCTAGATTCCCTGTTCTCCTTGCCTATGCCATTTAGCATTGTTAGGAAGTATTCAATTTCATTCGTAATAATAAATAAATTGAAATTGTATTGTGGTATTTCATTAACGACTACTTTACGATTGCCCTGTCTATAAGTTACTGTCATATTCTTTCCAGGTCTCATGTTAACAACCTTCTTTACAAGGTTTGAGAGAGAGTTCGAAAGAAATATTAATAGAATAAGAAATGAAATCATCCCAGCTAAACGTGGTCAGGTTTTACATCTTTGTTAAATTAATTTACAGCAGTGTTTTGCACTGTTGCATTCTTCAAAATATAATGCGGGAAAAAATTATGAGGATTGTGATAGTTCCTGATATGTGAAGACCGCTATGAAGTGAAAGTTAAAAACCAGGTGTATAACACCACGCTATGGTTTTGTAGCTGTCCTGTTATTAGAGAGGAAAGTGGGAAACCAGGTGTGTTTTTGATTTATAAGCTGAACTGAGCAGTCAGAATATTTTCACAGGGAGAAGTGCAAATATTGGCAAGTTCTCAGGTTCCAGAACATTGAACTCCGCAAACACTTTTCTTTTTGTCCTAATGGAGCTTATCTCACTCCTTGTCCTAGAAAAATGTAATCTGATATGATTTCTCTGGTATGAATTAGCCAGTAATATCTGTATCCAGGTGTAATAAAGTTGTCTGTCAGTTGTGAAACATGAGCTGACATTAGTAGAAGGAAGAGGGTACCTAGTTTAAAGAGAAACCATAATAAAAGTAAGAAAAAAAATGTAGTGATAGTGACTATACTTTCATACCTGTGTATGCCTAATGGACATATCAGACGCGCTTGGTCATAGAGTTATGCCATTTCCATGTTAGGACACATGAAATGTGTAATAATTTATGAGAGATCATGACAACGATCATATCAGAATGGCATTAACATGTGATACGGGGTTTGGAGGAGTGCGGTAATTTGATCGGATTTGTTTAGACAAGCATGTTTGGCCACAGCTCCAAGACAACATAAACACTAAAAGTTAAAACTGCAGTATATTATAAGGCAGTGTGTGCAGTCACTTTACTCGTATGCTACAGGAGGTATAAGCAGTTATTAATAGTAGGCTATACGTACACTACAAAGCAGCGTGTAACTACAAAGCAGCGTGTAATTATGTCATACCTGTATTATCAGCACAGATGTGAAGGTGTGCTCACCTTGTCATAGGTTAAAACCATTTCGCATCATTAGCATGATCTCTCTGAAACAGACCTTCTTGTCCCACATTAGTGGCCAAATTTTACTGACGATAGGATTCTGGGTGAAGAGTGAATTGACATACGGTTTCCTAAAAAGGGAATAAGTGGTCTCCCAAGTTTGATTTTTCGACAGTTGATAAATGTATCAAAGAACCTCTTCTTTTCTTTTTAAGTATCTTTCGTGATTTTGTCTCTTACTTAGATGTTTACCATTGGTTGTTATTTTCCATTTAGCTTACTGTATGCACTTGCATCTTATTTGATTAGTTTTTCTTTTATTTTAAGCTTTTTTCTTTATCTTTTTTCTTCTAGGGTTTTATCCATTTGTATCATCTTCATGTTCTGTGTTCTATGTTTTACTATTTTTGCTGTTTCATTTTACATTGTTTTAAGTTTGTATACAGCAGGGCTCTGTGTTAGACCAGCTTGCATGCTGAACAGACTACCACTTGAAAAAATCAGAAATTAATGTCTCGGAACATGAGTATTACACATAGAAAAATTGCCGGGTAGGTAAGGCTATTTTTTCACGAGTGTCTTGTGTTTTACATGAGTGCCAGGTGTCATTACCTGGCTTTGCTCAGTCAAGGCACATCCCTTGTCACATAATAAGGGATTTTGGGATTAACACATCGAGCACAGGTCAAAGGTCACATGAGGGAATTAAACTGAGTGCAATCTCATCATCGTCATGATGAAAGCGTGGCGACCACACAGAGATGCTTCGTTGGCAATCAGCTCATTGCGGGATGTAATCAAGCCAAAAATTACATGGAGGCTGTGGGTAATTCCACCATATTGTACCATACCTACACTTAAGATAAACCAACAACTACTTTAAATGTGAAAAGCATTATGAAGATACAACTCCCTGATCCAAGCTACGTACAGTAGGCTAATTCAAAGGACAACCTGTATCATCAGAGGAATTCAAGGTTAACCTATCTATCTTTATCCAATGAACAAACTAAATTCCACTCTGTCTTATTGTTCTTTGCCACTGAATGTCCACACATCCCATTCAAAAACCAAAGAGAAGGGGAAGTCCCAATCAGTAAAACCACCTGACCCATCTGAGAAAATGGACAATGAAAACACAAAATCTTTTGTAATTTTCTGTGTACAGCACCCAACCACAAAGCTATTTAGGACTGCTTTTCATGGCCAGTGCCAGAAGAAGGTATGGATTTCTATAGCAATTACTCCCTGGTAAGACTACCAAAGTTTGAGTTGGCTACTATGAATCATGTAAAGCCTTGTACTACTGGAACCAGATTATGAAACGTGAAAAGAATTTATTTAGAATACCTTAGGCTTAAGCCTTACAATTTCAGTCTTAACGTTTTCTTTTTTTTTCAGATTTTAAATAATAATCTTGATCCTTTCTGTAATATTCTGTTAGATCTGTTATCTTTGTTTGCAAAGAAACTGAGTCTGAAAGTATGGTACACTATTGGTTAATGCATCAGACTTGTGATCCTAGGATTGCTGGCTTGATATGTGCCTTGTGAACACTAAATTGTATCCTTGATTCCTTGGGCAAGATGCTTTATCTCAATTGCCTCTCTCCACCCAGGGGTGAAATTGGTTTTTGTGGGGTACCTTGTCATGTGGCGAAGTGCAAAACAGCAGCCTCCTGAAGGGGATGGTACAGAAGGGATTTAAATGGGAAATTTTTGCATTAACTGCACATACTGAGTGTCTACAAACTGACGTATGATGAAATAGCAACTGAGCAAGTGCCACATACTTTCGCTTGTACGAAAAAAGCAAAAGTTTTCTTAACATCAATTCATATCAACTCATGGAGAACTATAAACAACATTTCAATGTTCTTGAACAACACTCTACAGTTTACACAGCTACAGATAAGTTTAAACATTTCATTTCATTTCTTCAAAAAGCAAAAATCTGTTTCAGATCATAAGTTCATTACATAAGCAAACAAAATTCTGTCTTAGCAGCGAAAACACACCTTTAGCTATGTTGGTTGAAGTAACTAAATTTTCAGCTTTTTGCACAATGTCACTACTCCCATTTGAGATGGCTACCTTGTGACAGTAAAACATTCCTGAACTACATATTTTCATGTTTTACAATGAGTTCCCGATTCACCTTCATATCTGAAATAGGTTTGGGGTTACTGTACTTGAACATAGGTAGGAGTTCCAACACCTGGCCAGGGAGTGGAATAGTGACTCCCCTTTCTCAACAGTCACAGCTCCTGTACATTTCAGGACTTTCAAAAGCAAGCACGAAAAATTCAAGGTCTGCATTCGTCCTTCTTTAGCAAAGTTTTCTGAAAGACCTCACCAAATTCTTTATTCAGTCATTGTTTTCGCTTCAGTTGTCTACAAATTCTAGTATATGACACTAGCAGGCCAACCATAAAATGCTTTTTGGCCTACTGGTATATCAGCAGTACTGACAGTTGTAGCACCAATGTGATAATACCACTGGATATTTCTATTCATCATGTCAGTGGATACCAATCCAATACCCATAATGGGCTTACTGTATGCATACTATAGCTTTTCATGCAGAATGTGCAGTGTGCCATCATTAAGCTATTCATTATACATACATGTACACTAAGGTCTACTATGATAGGCATAAAGTGTAATGTTATTCATCTCTGGTCTTTTGGCGTGACACAAATTCTCATCTCATGTAAGAGTAAGGTTAATATAGGGAATTTAAGTCAGATATGAGAAAAATTAATGAAATGAAAATACAAGCCTAGTCCATTAGGAAGTGTCAGCATTTTAGGGTTTGTTTTACTATTTACAGATATGGTAAAGGTACAGAATATCATCTGATTCTAATATGCAATACCGTTAACTAGTACAATACTAATCAGAACAACTGGAACAACAGAAAAGTAATACATAGCTCCCTATGGCAGTTACGACATCATTGCTTACAATGCGATTTGGAGTTCATGACTCCAATGAGACTCCCGACTCATACAGCAGAGCCACGGCCCACTAGCAAAAGACTCCAAAAACATAGGACTAGCTTACATTATGCCGGCTTCAAAACTTAGTTTCTAATGTCATACCTCAAACACCCAGTACCAGACGTCTTCATCCGTCCAGGACTCGAAAGGTTTCCCACTCAGTTGCGACATCTTTCATAGCTGCTGCTTCCTCTGGCAGCAGGCTACTTTGGTTGCAATGAGCTCTGGTGGAAAAACACTTCGTTGGTTGCAATGCAGCTCTGGTGAAGCACTTTGCTGGTTGCAATACAGCTCTGGTGAAACACTTCGTTGGTTGCAACACAGCTTTTTTGAAACACTTCGCTGGTTGTAATACGAAGTAACAAATGAGAAGTTAGTTTACCTAGGGGAAGAAACCAGATGAAAATGAACAAATATGAGCTGTAATGAGGGGGTGTAGCAAATCCTTGCGATGATAGTCAGTTCAACTGTCACATGATTCTGAAACATTCATCACACTAGTTGGAAATGATTTCTTTAAATATAAACAGTCATTCGATCAAAAAATTCTAGTTCCATTACTTTCACCTTTTCTTTTGAGAAATTGAAACAGAATAAGTAGTTCTGTGCTGGACTATTAAGATTAGATGACAAACACTCTTTGAGAGGCTCTTACTCATCACCATAAAGTAGGCGTGGGCAAGTTTAGTACGCGACTCGACTTCAGAGTAGCAACTGGCCAGGAGTTGAGTACTGTCGCAACTCCTCAAGAGTTGTGACTCAAATAATATAGTGATTAACCGTAATATCAAAAACATGCACGAAAAATTGAAAATCTTACATTTGAGTTCTAAAAGTTTGCTTTTACGTTTCTTTTACAATTTTTAATTATGTTATGTGAGAACCACCTTCTTTGATTGATCGCTAATTTTCCCCTCTGATCACTACAATTTTCAGAGGAAGGAACCTCAAACATGTTAAAAGCTATTAGGTACCCTGCTACATTGTACATGCTTGTGGTTGTTATTTCAACACAACCAAAAATGCAATATGGAAATTAATGCAGCTCTAGTCAAAAGTTTTACAGTATCATCCCTCAAGTTAGCCATTGGCTGAAGTACCCGGACTTATGCAACTCAGGGAAATTCTAACTATGTCTCCAGATATACATGCCCCTCTGGTTAGTCATTAGTAGAAATACAGTGACATGTACAGTACTGTTCAAAGTGTACCTTGAAACTAAACAGAGGAAGTACTAAAGACAAAGAAACTGGAGGACACTGAAAGCGAAATTGGGGGAAAATTCAAACAGTTTTGGGTGGTGAGAATTTGCTTTTGTTGCAACCATTTCAAGAAGTGATGTGCAATACATTCCAAAACTCCAAAAGCCAGTTTAAAGGGAAAATGCAGTCCCCTCAAACTGAATTAGTATACCCTCTATACTAATTCACAATTGGCTCTTTGCAACCATGTGAAACATTTTTGTTGCTAAATTGTTTAATTTTGCAGCATTTAACACTTTGCTTATGCAGTACAGATATTCTGAAACAACACGAAAAACACTTGTAAAGGAAATGAGAGGAAAATTGCAAAATTCTAAGGATTTTTCAAATAAAGTTGGGACGACTGCTTACACCCTTTAATGACATGATCTCACACAAAACAAATGTTCCCTTTAGAAAACACAAAACATTTCTTACATTATCATGCCATCAGGAAATGCTTCACCCAAACCTACACCTGGAACATACAAACAACCTTTCTAGTTATTCTTCTTTAGGGAGGTAAAGAATAAATTATCTGTTTAAATTTGGAAAAGCCATGATTCACAATAAAATGTGGTCAATGTTCAATAAAAATTATCAAAGGTCTAGACTTGGTATTGTACCTCACTATTTATACAACAATAGTTCCATCCATTTCTCAGAAAATGACAGGACTGATCGCAAATAAAAGGAAACAACCATATGTGGAGGGGGGAGGGGTAAGGGGAAGGGGTATGGGGAAGGGGTATGGGGAAGGGGTGTCCTCATTCCATTTGGAAATTTTTTCTTCCACTGCTGGTGCTCAAATGCCATTTGCTGACCACTTTTTGAGCTCTTCACGCAATGACTCTAAATTTCAAACCTTTTTCTAGGAATATTTTTGACAGTTTGCCATGTAAAGTGGAATGATAGTGCTGATAGGTTTTCCCCTTTTTTAATAAGTGCAGGGTGGAAATTTTCTGTGGTAGGTAGGGAGCTCTTTTTGTGGGGTGGCCAACTACAGTAGATCAATGTTCTAAACATATAAATATTAATGTTTCTTCCAGTCCATCTCTTTGCCTGTTTTTTGGTGCAGGTCTGTAAAATGCTACATTACCCTGCCCAGAGAAGTTTTTCATTGCTTCTAGTGCCATATCTTGCCATGGACACAAATTTACGAGGGCAGTTGTTCTCTGCAACGGTACAGTAGCCAAAGCCATGAAAAGAAAGTGCCAAAATCGGCTTGACATACGTAGCAAAATGAGTGCTGTGAGGCTATCCACCCCACCACAAATGTGTAAAATAGTCAACAGAATAAAAATAGTCACTGAGAAATAGTCCTGGCCATCATACTAATATCTCAAGAAGGTAAGAAGTAAATTGTAATATGGAGTCACTGAAACTCATACAAAGGTCAAGCTGTGATGCTGGTTTCTGAAATTGTGTTCCCAACAGAAAAAGGTTGGGTACTCCTTGAGTTGAGAAATAGTACAGTACCTTCCTTATATCCAAAGTTTTTCAAGAGAACTCAGTGAATCTTGTTTGGGTTTGGGATCAATTTATATGAATGGAGAAACTAAAGCTTACTGCACACAAGGGGAAATTAGCTCGGCAAGAAGCCTCGTATGTGACTTTGCTCAGCTAACTTCTCATGTGTGAGGGCGAAGTAAAGTATGTGGGTGCAGCCATTTTGCAATTAAATGATCGTCTTCAGAAGACACCAATAGTTTGAAGACATAAACCCAAATGCTCAGGACAGGCACACATGGAGAAAAAGCGGTACTCATGTCAAGAAAAAAATTAAACACCTTTGATATTTGAGCCATCTGCTTCAAAAGGCGAAAATCTCACCAAAATTGGCCCGCACATGTGAGAAATAAGCTGAGCAAAGTGATACGCAAGGCATTTTGCTGAGCTAATTTCTCCAGTGTGCAGCAGGCTTAATTATGCATGCTACACTCACATCACATGCATCACATGTACATCAGATTTACTTCTCTAAGGATTTGATAATGAGCAATCCATTGATGAAACTCAATACTGTGTTTACCTTACTCTACATCCGTAATATTACAAGCATGACCTTTCAATATAAAAGGAGACAGATGCTAATTTTACAGTACTTACCAGAAAAGGGTCCATGTTATTTCATGTTTTATTTTTGTTCTGACATAGTGTAACAATGTTTCTAGTTGTATAACATCTTCAGTTCTTTTCCACTTCCAATATTTGTGACTATTCTTTAACATGTAGGTCTTGATAGCAGAGTACTGTATTGTAGAAGAAGCAGATTGTGAGTGCTCAAGCCCTGTGTAGCACCTAAGTATTAAACCCAGTTGTATAAAGGAGGTAAGGAGGAGCAAAGTAGACTCTCAGACCACTAATTATTAAAGAATGAAGACTGTAACACATGTGCAAATCGCCACTTCGTCAATTTTTTTTTCACATTTCATCAGTAGCATATCTGCCGGGGAGCAAGGGCAGCAAGGGGGGAAAACAACCGAATGGCAGAAGAGCGAGAGAAGGAAGCCAAAAAGCAGCAACTGAAAAAACAGAAGGAAAAGGAAACCCAAGACCAGCAGGAAGCCATTATGTCTCTGGAGAGGAAGAAGCGAAAGCTGGAGGACAGAGAAAAAACTGTCAGAAAAGAGCTAGAAAAGAGCACAGA
>JAAAJZ020268487.1:0-12782 GCA_010015985.2 Actinopyga echinites
GCTGAACTCAAGCAGCATTTACCCTTATTGTTCTTAAAAGTACCTAGCAGGGAATAATTTGGTGTTTAAAATAGCATATAGAAATTTTCAGGTTTTAAAAATTTTGGGGCTTAAAGTCATGGGGTTACATGTACAAGAAATTGCTACACATATTTGCATCTGTATAGCAATTTGACCATTTTGTATAGCAAATTGTGATGGGCTACAAGATAAATTATTCCCTGCCCAGGACCTGTACTGGTGTATTGAATGGCAACTTTGGTGTATGATATTAACTATTGCTCAAACTACTGAGCAACTCCAATAAATCACATAAACTTAAATTAAAAACTTTTTGTGGCGGTAGGAAGCAGAATATTGAAATCATCCATGCTTTGTTTTAAGCAAAACATGGAAAAAGTGATGTCATATTTGAAAGCCATCTTTATTCTGATGTGAAGAGAATAATATAATATGGTATTTCAGGATAACTGACAGCGGGTACACACTATAGCTCTGGTTACACCTCTTTGTTCCGATGTCTGGTTGTTCTGACGTCTCTATATTCCAGATATGTGCATGAAGGACAGTGGTAGGATGGGGGCTTGTTCTAACCTACTCTTTCCTCTAATACTAACCTCAGTGTGGACTTTTCGGAACATAGAGACATTGGAACAAAGAGACTTCGGAATAGAGAGCTGTCCCCGTAATCAGTAATAGGTCACCTCAGTCATAGTACAAAATGTACACATGAAGTACCTGGACAAATTATTCACCTGTAATGGTTTTTATACAACATAGTACACAGACTAGTTGAAATAATAATACAGTCCAGGTCAGACTGTCAAAAAAAAAATGTACACCAAAATCAACAAACTACCTGGAAAGCTTCTTTTATTTTCCTAAAATGTATTATAAATGCTCGACTGCGATCAGTTAACTGTTAAGATTTTAGAAAATAAATTCTGTCAAATAAAGAGAGTATCAGCAACAAATTGAATTTCTTACATTTGTGATTAATTATTAATGATAACACTTGCAGGCCTACACAAAGTTTACTGAGTAAATTAACTGCTTCCACCTGTTAACCTACAGCAGCACAAGTACCATCAACACATTCGGCAGCCTACAGTAGCAAAAGAAGTAATATGTGACAAGCTCCACTGTTGTTTAGGCATATAATTTTAACAAATTATGACACCTGAACTGGAAGTAATTCTTCATTAACCATGTAAATCAACCCCATGCCAATAGTGAAATACTACTGACACAGTTTGTAAACACTAGTTAACACATGGAGTTTAATTCTGCTAAACCACCAGTAAATTAAGATAATGACAGAGGAATTGTCAGGTAGTTGGCACTTAACTTCAGTAGTGAGTGACTGAAAATTTTAGGTACTAGCAGAATCTACAGCATCTGTAGCTACAATGACAAAAATTTTGAAGTTTGAACCAGGAAAAAGGGCTGTATAGTTTACACAAATGACAATGTTAAGATAACAATAACTCTTCATATAGCAAAATGTTGATGAAACAATTTTTTTATCAAACAATTTTCGGCTATCCACTATCATATTGTGTACTCTATACATAACAGACTTCTGCTTCCCCTACATGTACCCCAACTGCTGCTCTATCCCATAGTTGTATTACATAAAAGTTCTTATATACCAGGGGGTTGTAATGTCTTTCTCATTCTGTATAATATGGTCTCCAAATTATTATGCTGGTTGTTCCAACCAATAGGTTCTAGTTAGGTAGATTTGACAGGGACTATGAAATTATTTGATTTTAGGCAAACCATTCTTCTGAATGAATGTTATACAGCCATTCCTGTATTAACAGCCAGAAAAAATCATTTCTTTGCAGACAATTGGGAGTACTTCATGTTAGCAAGAAGTAGAATTACGGAACATAGCATGAAACACAGTGATATCTTATCTCCCCCAGGTGTCCAACTGGTTTGGTAACAAACGAATCCGCTATAAGAAGAACATTGGAAAAGCCCAGGAGGAGGCCAACCTGTATGCAGCCAAAAATGCAGCAGCTGCCGACAGTGTGTCTGCTGCTCCTCCCCCTCATATGCCAGCGGGAGACCAGCACCCGTCTGCACCAGGCACACCCACGCCAACATCAGGTGAGTTGGGTATTTATAAGTCAGGGAATGGAGGATCCTGTCCCATTCCATGCGTTTGGAATTGAAAAATTCAGGCTGTGATCACGTCAGCCTTGCATTTCTCTTATTTTTCTCCCCCCTTTTGATTGCATCATTAAAAAAAGATGACCTATTGCGATGAAGTCAGTGATTGGTTGTCTTACTCGTAAACATACAGACATCAGGTGAAGTAATGCCTCGGGTAATTTAATGAAAACTGAAGATCAAATCAATACCATTTGTTGAAACCATTCTACACAGTATTATAAACATATTATTGGTAATTATTAATTTTGTTACAAGGTGAGTGTGCCTCGAGTCTTGTCGATAACTTGAGTCGGTAACATCATGTAAAATGTGACAAAGACCTGCGACGGCTTGAGTGTTAGCATCTTCTTGCTTGGAAATTTTAGCAAAACGTGAGAAAACAGCTCAAAATTTCAATACCTCCATGTAACTTATGAAGCATTTTATGAATTGTCAAACTTTCATTAGAATTAGTTCCTAAATTCTCCCAAATCGTCGTGAATGTATCTCATTTTGTTTTTATGATAATTTCTGCAATTGCGACGATTTGATTTCATCGGATAAACTTCGAAATGACACATTCAGAGCAGAGAAATGTGATTAGGTCCAATAACACCTTCCTCTCCACAGCCACGTTCTTTTAGGATGGCCGACTCAAAGTTCCATTCTTGAAATTAGTGTATCAGAAACTTGTGATGGGAAATTCCCCATTTCCAGGAAGTTTACCTATGAAATATTCTCTAACCACCTAGGTTGAGAATAAAATATGCTTACAAATGTAAATGTAACTGTAACATTGACATTTACATTATACATTTCTTGTAAGTATTCTGACAGTGAAAAGTTTCCGAGTTATAGTACCCGGCCGACGAGTTTTTTTTTTTTTTTTTCGTAGCATAGCGAGGGGAATTTCATTCACACAGACCAGATCAGCTTCTTGGAAATAGACCAACCCCTAATTCCAAAATAGCAGCTTTCCGACCCCTTTTTTGTAATTCTGATACCGGACTATGGAAGATCAGGTCAAATATCATTTGGCCACGTAACCCTAACCTTATTTCCAACCTCAACCATGATTTGAAACAAATTTAAAATTTTTTGAAAAATCGATTTTCTCCTCGCTAGCCTACGAAAGAAAAACTAGCTACCCGGCCCCATGCTACATTCATGTTCACTGAATTCCTGTTTTATATTTCTCTCAGTGTGTTGCACCCCTCATTTTGAGAAAGAAATAACGTGTTTCTGGATCATGTTACGTTCTTAACTAAGTCACTAAGGCCTATTTTGGGTATTGCATAAATTGTTTTGATGTCCTCAGTAATCGTTCTTCCATTTGACGTTATTTAAATTTGGGACAACAAAATACATCCCGTGACTAAGAGAGGGATTATTTGACTAAACAAGGAAACAGCTGGAAAACCAGCAACTTTGAATCGTCACCATGTTAACACAAGATAATAAACTTTAGAGTTCCCCAAGTAATGGATTCCGTAAAAGAGAGCGCGCAAATAACTTCAGCAATTTTGTGGGTTTTTTTTTAAATTCGTCCAATTTGAGAGAGAAAATTTCTTATTTTACTTGAAATATAAAAAAAAATGTTACTGTACCAGACAATGAATAGTACACAAATAGATGCCAAACAGAAGTGGTGCAGAGACCAGCAAGAATATAGCCGCCTCCTGCCAATAATCCTCCGGTGACACAGAGCTGACGACAAGTGAAGTACCGCAAGAGATAACCACCGAGGGGAGCTGTACGGAATGTATAGACAAAAATGGTTTCTTTCGAACGAAAATTACAAATTAGTTTCTTGTTTATCTGCCATTAAAAGTTGTAAATTGTAATTGCTTCTTTGGATTGAAAATCTTAATAAACCTCTTTTTTACCCTAAACACTTTTAAGTGATTGTAATAGTCCGATCATTTTGGGTAATGGAAGGGAGGAGATGTCCCAAGGCTCCCAAATAGTGGGTTCCACTGGAAATTTTTCTGTACTCCTATCTGCCTATTGGCAGGTCGGGCAGGATGTAAACTTTTCTTCATACGTTTTACTGGTGTCTACCAAAGTGGTGTAATTCGTCTTAATCACAGTGATTGGTCCAACTAAGCTGACTGATACAACCATGTCCTTTCTTGACTCAAATTTATAACTACAACATTGGCGTAGCCAGAGGGGTAGCCAGGGGGCCATGGCCCCCAATCCAATTCTGAAAAAATACATTTTTTTGTAATGGAACAAAAATTGACTTCAAATGATACTAAATGTTGCACCACATTGCATCTGAGGGTACTTAAATATTCAAAAATTTCTCAAACGGGAGCGGACACCTCTCCCCCTTAGACCCCGCCCCCAGGCCGGCCATCAGGCCCCACAGTTAGCCCCTTTAAACAAAAATCCTGGCTGGGCCAGTGGGCCAATCCAGCTGCTGAAAATCCTGGACACACGCCTGTCTTTCGTTTCAAGCCCCCCCCCCCACGCCCCCCAAAACTCGAGGTCTAGAACCGCGCCTGGCTGGGCTCCACCGCGTATCGCTTAACTATTGAAGGTAAACATTCCTGCTCACAATTTCCAGTCTCTTGAAAAAGTCTAAGCTACTAATCGAACAAAAGCTAAAAGATTATTGGGAGAAAGATAATGGAAATCAGGTATAATTGTTGTTAATCCTTTCACAAAAATTTTAGGGGGATTACGCACAAATTTGGGTATTTTTTCATATTCAACAAGGATGGAATTTCTCTCCCGTCCCTCAATAGCTACATTCCCCCTCCAAAATGTTAGATCAAAGGGTAACATCCTTCAAAATTTTACAGCTGACACCAACCCTGGAAAATATTCTTTTTAGTCTCTCCTTACCAGCAGAGGCTTGGGGACTATTTTTACTCGCTGGGAACACTGAGCACTTAACTCATAATTCAATGTATTGGCCCTGTGTCCAGCCAGACTATGCACCTCAGCTACCTTTCACATCAAATTGTTGAAGTCGTCAGAAATATTTAGAAAGAAAAATTATCATTTTTAGTGTAAAAAGCCTTTTGCAATTGCGTTTGAAAAGTTACAATTTTTGTTTGTTTTCTTCATGAAGGTATTTTTGGGGTGTTTACCTCTTTGATTCCTGACTGTTAAGTCATACGTTTTCATTTTCATCATTTCCTGTATGGCACCTTAAGCATCATTTGGTGCTATATGCACCTTGCATATCCTAATTATTAATAATTTAAGTATCAATCATTCTCGCTTTTTACCTCTCCCCCTCCCCTCCTGGTGAGACAATTGACACATTCTACAACCATTCGCATAGCGTATTGAAAGACCGCCAAATACTAGATCCACTTAAGACTCAAAGGTTAAACATAAAAAAACAGCAACAACAGCTAAGTACAGAATAATCTAAACTCTGGAGTAACTATGAAACAAGATATCATCATATCTATCAATCATCAGGACAGGTTCTCACCTCGTCAATTAAGTCTCTAATTTTCATAGTTTTTGTCCGATCAGATTTTAAATAAACTTTGACATTTTCCATGGGATCCTTCTCTCCCATCCCGTAGCTGAAACTGACAATCTGAAGCAAAAGAAAAAGGACAATGTCTGAATGTGAACTCCGTCAGGCTTGTGCAGATCCATGTAAACATCACAGGACAAATTAAAAAGTTACAATATTAGCATACAACAACAATGATGCAGTAGCTCAAACCAGTATGATTGAGATTGCTGTCAACATTTGGTGTACGAGAACATTTTTTTCTGAATGTGCGTGATCCACCTCCTTAGATGAAGTAACTATTCATCGGTGGTGTTAGGTGGTAATTGGTAGTTCAGTATTAGTGGGATGGAGTTGAGACTCCACAAATCAGATGCTGATGTTTTACTCCGACAGGTTGAAGATGCTGTTATTCAGCAATGTTAACTTTCATAATTTGGGGATCGTGGGTTTTCGGTGGTTATACAGTATGATCTGACGTAGTGTTACCAGTTGTCCGGATTTAGCTGGATAACACATAAGTTAATTGCATTCCATTTCACTGTTCTATCAGTGTAATTGGACTCATTGTATTTCTACGCCCTAAATAACAGAGCAATAGCTTTTATTCAAGTATGAAACAATGTCAACAGTCAACTGCAAAGATATAGGTATTAAGGAATTTTACAATAAGCCCTGCACACTCATAAAGTTTCTAGATTCGTCGCCAAAATAGTACGTACTTGTAGAGGAGACTTTTAATGATGTAAACGAGAAAATTCCAAGAAAATTGAAGCTTGCAATGTCGAGCTACGCCGGTCACAAAAATGGTCACAAAAAGCCCATTGACTACAGCGTGTGCTGCCCTGACACACTAAAGATGTACAACGCACGCGGGCTAGCATAGCAAGATGAGCCGCTCGAGTTGTAATGGAGGGGTCCACAGCACCAAATCCCGGAAACTCTCGCAACATTAGAAATAATTAGAAACCAGTGGAGGGCAATACTAAAGGGAAGACCCAACTGCATCCAAAGAGCGCAAAGAGCTCCCCCATAAGCGTGGAGTTCAAACTTTGGGCCCCTGGTGGAGTCCAAGGACAAAGCTACGGATGTTGTGGGGTATTTACAAAATTGTGAGTACCAGAAACATGTATTTAATCATGAGGCAACATCATTCAATCTTCTTCAATTCCATATAAATTACTTTGGGTGCGCACTTAACGGACCACGATATTAACAATTTGATACTTTTTAAATAGTCTTTCCGGACTAGCAGCTGGCCGGTTGATGATTCAGGAGTCGTTCTAAAGGGGAAAACTAGTGACGGTGGGGGTCCTCGAGCTATGGAACAATAATTTCCCCGAAGATACCCTACAGGAAACAATACTAGAACAGTTACTGGATGTAAGCGTGGGCTGGAGAAACAACATTTTTGAGACATTTTAGTGATGCTTTATGTCCTTTTACATACATAAATATGTAAATTAGCGACAAGATAATAATTGTAACGGCATTCAAGTTCAATAAAGTTTTTCGAAATTAGAGTTATGGGGCCAATGCTTTCAATGTGCCTTACCTTCGACTGCCAAATAAGGTGCTCTGCAAATAAACACCTCACCTGTCTCTTCTTGTCTGAGGTCTTTTCTTACCTAGTACCATAATTATTTCAGAAATTCCATTGGAATGTGAATTTTGGGGGTCCAAAGATGATAGCTTTTAGAGACGGAAAAAAATATTTGAAAAATCACCAAAAAGTTTTCTTCCAAGAATCAAGAGGAAGGTTTGAACTCCAGCCCTCCCCCTTTGGATCTGCCATTGACTATTGACACGGTGCTTGAAATCGTTCCGTTTTGATACCATGTGATCACATTCCACCAATCACCTAGCGAGGTCATAGTTCACGGAGGTGAGATCAGAACGTAAACAACAATGGCTTCCTCCTCGAAGGAACGTGAGGAATGTTGTTTTCACTTGGAACACGTTCGTAACGAGAATTGCCAAGTTATTACAGAGTTAAGTTGGATAAAGGTTGTCTCGTGTTCAAGAGAATGGCTGGATTTATGCGGTGTAGAGAGAGAAATGGCCATCGCCATCCAACACTTGTTGAACTTACCATTCGACGAGGTACTTAACAGTAACCCCCATTTAAGCTTTCACGCGACATGTTACCGTCGCTACACAGGCCTAGACTCCGAATGAATTTCAGCTACTAAAAGAAATCGCGAAAGAAGTCCAACCGAAACCGTTGAAGAATCATCCCGCCCTGACGTTGTGAAAAAAACCACGCCGTTCACGTGAGAGACCTGTTCGCTCAAATCCTGTTTTGCCGGTCAAATGTATTAGGGCCTAGCCTAACTATTATTTGTGACAAGGTTGACAGCTAGCACAAGAAACGTGTGCGGGACAGACTTAGCAAAGCTGAAACAGAAGACGCAGGTGCGTATCTTTTTTAGCTACTGATCATACTGTATGCTGGAATATCGTATAGGCTGAGCTAAATACATTTTCAGTGTTAAGATAATACACATCAATACACCGTCGTGGCTATTGACCCAGCAAAAACCGGCTCAATTATTCGTGCTTTTCGTGTAATTTACCCGGACGTACGTACGTACCTGTTGTACATTTACACAGACGTACATATGCTCAGTGTATTGCCACTGTACGAAACTCTAGATAGATAGGACATAGTACAATTTTTATTACGTACGTACGTGTTAATATTACGTACGTACGTGATAATTATTGCGTACGTACGTGATAATCATTACGTACGTAAAGTTACGTCCGGGTCAATTACTTGAAAAGCTCGAATAATAGAGCCGGCGTCCGGGTCAATAGGCCCCACCTCAATACACCGACGTTAAATTCGTGGAATAGGCTTCCATAATTTATGTGCTAAGAAAATTAACCTTTACTAGGCCTATTCTATACAGCTTGTATTGGGATGCAGGGTACATTATGAAGACCTAGCCTAGGCT
Source organism: Actinopyga echinites (assembly GCA_010015985.2). Taxonomy (NCBI): domain Eukaryota; kingdom Metazoa; phylum Echinodermata; class Holothuroidea; order Aspidochirotida; family Holothuriidae; genus Actinopyga; species Actinopyga echinites. The sequence continues at coordinate 8,608 of JAAAJZ020268487.1, forward strand.
TATGTTTTACAGTGCTCCCGAATATTGGGCTTATTTGCAAAGTATGGAATTCACAAAATCTGGGAGTGTTAATTGTAACAAAATTATTGTATTCGGATATGTGTTCGTTGTTAATTGACCTTTTTCGTTGACTGGGATTCTACATTGGCCAGAAAGGACGTGTGTACAATCAATAACGCTTCAATAACCCCATGTTATTTCCAATTAGAGTAACAAAGTCCATTGCATTACCACGAAATGCCTAACCGCACACCATGTAGGCAATGAAAGCCCTGCATATTGTAAAGACTAATAGATCTGTGCAATAGTAGTCAGTATTTCATCAATTCATGTGTTGGTTTTAAACTGTGTTTGTACTAGCTACAGCTTTCAGACTGCTTTCAAATTCTTCTTCCTTTCCTTGCAGTTGATTCCTCTTGCATTGAAAAATAAGACTACCACTGTGGAGAATTTATTTCATGTTGACGTCTCAAATGAGAAACTCATGTTAATTACCCATACTCAAGTCATTTTGGCATTGCTAGAATGGTAGCAGAGAGGAGGCATTTGTTGCATGACTACAAACAATTCTGTAAGAAATTAAGGTTATTGTATGTGATGATGATGATGACTTTAATTTATTTTTATATTCCCTCAGAAATGATACTTTGAAGAGATGCCTCCAAAGAGATTATCCACCTGTCCACAGCTTGTGTTCCATAAGCCAGTAAGGTCAAATGAAAGTGAAAAACAGTAGTGTACTACACAGGGGCAACACCTGGCAGTATTGCTGACCTACTACCCCCCGGAGGAACATCGTCGATGACTTCTTCAGCTTTGGAAAGTGATAGTGGGGAAGGGGGGTGTTTGAAAGTCTTAGTGTTTGTGTTTTACCTATCTTTTCGCTTACTTGTCCATTTAGTTTTATAAGTAAAGATGGGAATACGACAAGATTTTACTTGAACTGGCAATTAAGTTTGATAGAAATTTTTACTTTTTATGTTTTCGTGATATGAAATATGATCCTTTTATAGATGATGTATTGCATTATGTAAACATCAAGAGTTATGGTAACTTTAAGGAAGAAAACAAGTATATATTTCAAGAGATATTCAAGGTTTTAATAAAATACAATGAATGAAAATATATATATAAAAAATTGTGATAGTTACATTTTATATAGTATGGAGGAACTAAAGTGTGCTAATGCTTTACATCTAATGTTGGTTTTCAGCAAAAGGTTTCCTGAAGGTACTTGTCACTCTTGCGGTAAGGATCTTGTGAGGCTTCTCAGGTTGATCCCTCAAGTCACATGACCACTGATATAGTGAAGATGTGAATGCGACAAAACTGGCATTTAGTCCTCAGAAGTGGCCCCAAACGCTAAAATTTCGTACGCTTGAAGTGAAGAAATTGCAATATTTTAGCTTCATTTACTGATAATAAATACATTTAAAACTTCCCAAGTGTATTACTAGGTCAGTTGATTACTGATTTAGGGGAGGAGAAAGCATCGAGAGTAATGAGGAGTTAGAACTTGGGCTGTGAATTTGGCCCCAATCCCAGTCACATGTGCTGCAAGAAATGGGTACCCAAAGATGGTTCCAAACCCCCAAGTTTATGATGAAATTGAAGAAATTGCCATATTTAAGTGTCAATTTCTTCTTCTTGGCATACATATAGGAGTCGAAATTATCCATGTGAGCAACCCTATATCCAAACTAGTGATTTACTGAACATGGGGTCATGTAGTTTCCTGTGAAGAGGAAAACTGGTACTCAAAAATGGTTCCAAACCTCAAAAACGAGTGTTTCACGTGATGAAATTGCAATATTTCAGCATCATTTACTCCAAGTAAGTACACATGTGGAATTAGAAGTTTTCCACATGTGACACTGGGTCAATTGAGAACTGCAATAATAAAGGAGAGAACATGTAGTGTCATGAGGAGTGAAAAACTGGGTAGTGAAGTTCACCCAAGACCCCAAAATCTCGAAATTTTCGTAGCATGTGAAGAAATCTCACGATTTCAGCTGACCAATTTGTCATGAAGCCTTATGTTTGGGAGCTGAAACTTTCTCATTGTGTTACAAGCTTTATAGTCGACTTGTGTTATAAAGATGGAGACATACAGTCACATGCGCTTCGAGTAATGCGTACCCAAAGATGGCCTCAAACACCCAAATTTATGATAAAATTGAATAAATTGCAATATTTAAGTATCAATTTTTTCTTCATACTTAAAAAACTTGAAATTTTCCATGTGAACAACCTGACTTCCAAACTAATGATCTCTTGAAGATGGGGTCATGTAGTTTCCTGTGAAGAGAGAAATTGGTACTCAAAAATGGCTCCAAACCTCAAAATGGGAGTCCTTCTCAAGTGAGGAAATTGCAATTTTTAAGCGTCATGTACTCTAAATAAGTACATATGTGGGGTTGGAAATTTTCTGCGTGTGCTACCTGCTCACTTGGCAACTGCATTAATAAAGGAGGGAACACGAAGTGTTGTAAGGAGTGAGAAACTAGATTGTGAAGTTGACCCCAGACCCCAAAATACCAAAATTTGTGTAATACATAAAGAAAATGCAATATTTGAGCTACCCCTATTTCATATAGGGTCAAGATTGTGACTTTTAATTTTTTTTGTGGGTTATAAGTTCTGCATACTACTCATTTTATAAAGATGAGGACATATAGTAACATGTGCTTTAAGAAATTGGTACTCAAAGATGGTTCCAAACCCCAAAATTAACGCCGCAAAGAGGAAAATCGCAATATTTGGTTTAGTTCTATTTGATGGAGGTTTGTGTCTGGGACTTTGAATTTCTTACATGTATTTTCCAGTCATATGGGAACCTATTTAAAGAAAATGAGGACCTACAGTCACCCCTTGCAAGAGAAATCAATACTCAAACTTGGCCACAGATGCAAAAAATCAGCGTTTTTTGCAGTAGAGGCAATGTTTAATCGGCTATTGCGAAAAATTGACAGGGTATTTTGCGGAGAACTTTTAACACAGTTTGGGCAACAGGTTGATTTATCAAAAAATGCACTCAGAAAGTAGACCCCTAATGTTGGAGCGAAATCCATTTTCTAGGCACTTTCTGAGTTTCAGCCTGTGGCCTATATACACTATTGGCAAGCGTTAAAAATTATCATTTTAACACCCGCATCTTGTCAGTATTACACTTCGGGCGTTGAAGTAACAGTAACACTCGGGAAGTGTTAAAATTTAACACTTGACTTTTTTGTGTGTAGACGAGGGTATCTGCCCGTCATACCATTCGAGTACAGTTTTGCTAATTTAAGGTGGCGAAATGCGAAATGGTGCTATCTTCGATGAATTTTTGAACTGGCCTAATGTTTGCAAAATATCCATAATTTTATAAAAATTAACTTTGTTGTTAGGTAAAGGAGTTAATAGCGCGTCTGCGAAAAGGGTATGTTGTCAAGAAATCTCCCAAAACCCCCTTTTAACGCAAATTAGCCTCCATGCTTGGAGTCCACAGAAATATTTTTGGACTATTACAAAAAAAAAATTGCTTCATTGTACATTATAACAAAAGAGGCTATGCATGGCTGACAGAGACCGGAATAAGGTCTCATGGATGCTCTGGACTGAAGAGGGCATCAACATGATCCTCACTACTTGACATGAAACTACAAAGAATATGACATAAAACACTTCACAATGTTAATATTTTCACTAATTTTGAACTAGAATTCCGATGAACAGATTCAAGCAATGTGGAGTGACTGGGACTGAGAGTATAGGTGTACAGTAAGACGGTATATACCACCTCTCTTATACGTACAGAAAAAAGGTGGAGGACTAACAAGTGCGTTTTAGGATCATTTGTCGTTGTGAGATATTTGAAAAATGTAAAGCGGATGGCACATACCTTCAGTATTTATATCATGCGACAAACTATAGATTGGTCAAAGACCCCATACTGATGGAACATTGGAGATTTTAGATCTCCGAAAAGTCTTGAGATCCTTTCATCATTACCTTGATAATGGTCATAAGATGGGTGCGAAATGCGAACAGTGAAAATTTGCATTTAATATTGTTTTCATGACAAGCCAAGCGCTTTTTTAGGTTTTGCATATTACACTGTCAATTCCTCAATAAAACTATCTGTCAATCAGAAGGCAAATCTTCCTAGTGGAAATTTTAAGGAAGCATTCAAC
>JAAAJZ020269592.1:0-12779 GCA_010015985.2 Actinopyga echinites
GATGGAATGTCACAAATTTGGCTCCAGTAGGAGTTTTGTGCCAAAACAGATTTTGTGGTTTAACTTTTTCTATGTTGGTGAGCTGAATACAAGAAAGGAAGGTGCCATGTTTTTCATACATTTCTTCATTTGGGATTTCAAAATGGCAGACACTTTTTTCATCATCTTCTGCTAATATGTTGCATGTGGGAATGTTTTAACAAGTTTTTTTGTTTTGTTTGTCCACTTTGATGAAGAGGAGCATATTTAAGTATAAACTTCCCTAAATGAGGTCAGCCTGCCATTTTGAAATTTAAAATGGTGGCTAACAATCAATCTTATTCACTGTTTTATTTATGTCAAATGATGTTTTAGAGAGCTTAGCTAGATACTAAAAAAATTTGGGGTCTATTTCAATTTAAATATAGCTTAAAATTAGATGAAATATCATGATTGTTCTTTATTTTCATCCTCTTAAATTCAAATTTTTGTCTGAATATTTCTTTAAAAAACCTCATTCTTCACAAAGTGTTATAATTGTGACTGTTATTGTCATTGTGCACAATTTTACATATATTTGTTTTGACATTGAATATCACCTGTACCACGAATCTGACCTTGTGAAGCTCAGGTTTCATTTCTTTTAGTTTTAGTCATATTTATGACTGTAGACCTCATGCGTGTAATATAAAACATTAAAGGTATGACTTTGCATTTCATGAATATAAACTTTTTGTTTCATTATATTTACTCGTCACCTTATCAAATTTATTTTTAAGTACAAAAGTGACCTTTGATAAAAAAAATCTGTATTCAAAAGTCAGAATTTTGACATGTTCTGATTACTTTCTGACTCAAGAATCAGCATTTTGACGTTCAAAGTCAAAATAGAAAGAGATCAAAGCAAGTGAATGGAAAGAAACAAGTCAAAATTTGGGGAATAAAAGTCCAGAAAATGATCGCAAAAAGTGGGATTTGGGGACTGTAACTTGCTTCTGCTTATGCACTTGTATCAAAAAAATGTTGAGCTCAATTTTGAAGCCCTACTATAGGTGGATCTTAACTTCTAAAATACAAGGAGGTGAAAAATCACATTTTCAAAGGCCTGCTTTTTTCAAAAATGAGAGTTACTGCTACTTTGACAACGGATCCCCATTTTTGGCCATAAGTCACTCTGCATTATCTTTTTTTTTTTATCTTTTTGTTGTCAGAAGCTATTAGCCTTAGAAATCACTTAAAATGGCAATGGTATTGCATGCAGTAGGTGCAGTACTTAACAGAAGGATGTAATTTCTGAACAGTTTGAGCTGTGGAGGTGAAATTTTAGCAATTGTGTTTTGTCTCTAAAGTGATATGCTGATAGGGATCTGCCACAGACTTTCAGGATCACAGTGATATTTCATCCAACTTGAAGCTATTTTTAGATTGAAATAGACTCAGAATTGTTTTTAGTATTTAATTAAGCCTTTGAGCACATTTTCTGTGATTGAAGAGTGAATGAATAAAATTGATTGCATACAGTCCTAAAAATTGCAAACACTCTGTTGTGTACCTGAAAACAAGAGATGACTCCCATATTTACATCACATTTAACTACCATAGATATGTGCTATGGATGCCATTTTGAATATAAAAATGGCAGACAAACCTCATTTGGAAAGTTGTATATACCTTTAATCATGCTCTTCTTCATCAAAGTGAACAAAAACAGGAAAATTTGTTCAAACGCTCATACATGCATATTTATGCTATTGGAAGATAATGAAAAAATGTCGGCCATTTTAAAATCCATAAAGGTGGCTAAAGATGCACTTGTAAAAACATCATCTTTTTTTAATTCAACTCAACAAAAGTGACAGTGTTAGACCATTAATTCCATTTTGGCACGAAAATCCTACCGGATTACATTTCATTCCCTACTAAAAAGTATTATGTACCTGTACAGTATAAACCATGCAGTATAAAGTATCAATGCATCTCAAGACTGTACTAGAACTGCTCTCCTCCTAAACTGAGCGAGTGAAAAATTCTGCTTTGCCTTACTGTAATTCAGTCTGCAGCCTAGGTTGTGTGCTTTTGGAGTGATTCTATTTCCTCTTTCTGTGTGAAGGATATTCAGCTCAAGTGGCTAGATGCTTTTCTCACTAACAGCATTCTCCCTTTGTTCAGTATGTACCGTATTCATGCAATATGGATTACGAATTTTCTTTGGCAATGTGTATGATGAAGGGAAGCCAAGTTTACATACCAGGGGTCTAACTGACATTTTATAGCTCTAGGGATTCACTGCAAACTTCCATCATAACCAGCATGGGCCTGGAGGCAATACAAGTAATTCCTGTAGTAGTTAGAAGGTAAAGTGAATCTGAGTATACAGCTGTAGTATGTTCACAAATTAACAAATTTCCTCAAATTTGAGATTGTAGATTTTGGAGGCTTTAGTGTTACTGTAAGTGTTTCAAAAAGATTTGGCATGAATTCCATTACAGTCAGTTGCATGCATTTTGCTATGGGGAAATTAAAAGCTGTTTTATTTTTTTTTTTCATTTTTGATGAAACCAGAGTTTCTTACAGCAGTGTCAATAAGCAGGAGATTTTCACTTTTCTGATGTACAGTAAGAGTAGACAGGTCAGGAGAAAACTGATAGGAACACCAAACAGTCGAAAAAACACCTTCACAGGTTGGTATTTGAATGCGCATCACCACATCGTAAAGCAAGGCCCTACTGTGCTGTGTGTGTGCGAGTGTTGAGCCTCATGCTATATGTGGCAGTCTCATAAGTGACATTTTATTCACTTGTTAATTCTATCAGCTTTTTGAAATGAAATTTGACTACCTAAGGTTTGCAAAGAACAGAAGAGGCTCATATGACAGGGTACCTCAACCCTATCCTGATTGTGATAATCTCTCAGTAATACTGTCATTTAATGTCACGTTTCAGAGACTGAATTAATTCTCCAGGGCTGCCTAGACATAGAAACCTTGGTTGGCCCCAGTTAAGTTTGCATGCCCATGTTTAAGTATAGTCTTCTTATAAATCTCGTAAATTGCTTTAAAATCACGTAAGAGTAGTCAAGTGTAGCAGTTTTATGACTTCAGTGTGTTCCGGATCCATTAACTGAAGGACCTGGTAATGTCCCACTGAGACAAGAAGAAACGTTACTATGACAATTCCACTCTTCGATTACTATTGAAAGACGTTTCTTTATCAACTGCTAATTTGTCTGCTAAGCACGGAATAGTTTTAATATTGCAAAAATTTGCTTGTGAGAAATATAGGATTGCTCAATAGTAGGGCTCCCTCTTCTTGCCAGTGATGTTTAGGTAGGAACACATGTTTGCTGTATGTTGTATTTGAAGTTATGAACCAGCTGAGCTTTTCGCACATCAAAAATTTTACACACCCTGTGTGTCACTTTTCCTTGAATCACAAAGCTGGTGTACGCAAGCATAGTGTATTGGCAATATTCTCTCTGTATAATTTTGCAAAGGTGTGTCTCACAAAAAATTTTCAGTATTGCTGACCTTCACATTTGATTTGATAATATATTTGTTTGACTCAGAAAGCTTTATTAGGAAGACAGACTTTTACGAGTGAGCTGCCTGGTTTAGCGATGTGAATCAGATTATAAACAAATTAAGAGGACCGTTCGTGGCAATGAGTGTGATGCATGATTTGAATGCAGGACTGTCTGAGCAGGACTTGCATTCTACCCTTCTGCTTACACTCTGTGTTGTTACAGTAGTTACAGTAATAGCAGAGGGATTGGTCTCCTTTTATTGATCATAGCTAAAAATAAACTGGTCCAAGATTATGCTGGCATGCAAGTTGGTACAGGCTTACTACCATCAGATTTATTCTGCAACCAATAGGAATTGGCATTTGTAGCATTCATATACTGACTAGTTCAAACGGGAAAACAATAAACTGGTATTTAGGGGGAAAAAGGGAACATAGTTAACTAGTATTTGGAGGAAATTCAAAAGAATTATGATTTATCAGCTTGTAGCTTTATCTTGCCAATGAAGCTAGTAACAAAGGGTTGTCTTCCATCATTGAAATAACCCATAATCCCTTTTACCGCTCATCATGTAGTAAGTTGTCAAAATTAAATGCTATTAAATGTTATCTTTCCCCTATAGAGATTATTTACATCAAATTTATTGTTATTTAATTGTATATGAAGCTTGCAGTATTATCTGTCAGTGATTAGTGTATCAGAATAATATGTTAAATCAGTCAATCAATCTTTAACAAAGATGTCTTCCAAAGAGACATGAAAATTTTTGAATGGTTTAATTTTTAATTGAAGAACTTTGTACGCAAGTTGATATTTAGGTCTGCACCAAATGCAGCTGTGTATTACGATACAGCCAGTCTCAATACTGCAGTGTTATACATTGTATACAGTACATGTGCAATGTACAATAGTCAACCCACAAGATGAAACTGAAAGTTTAAGATAATTGTGTCTTTGTCAACATTTAATAGTTCAACAAAAGGTGTACCCACATAGAAACATTTCTAGTTCAAATGTTCTTTGTTTGAAAAATAAGACCCACCCAGCTTGAAAATTAATGAAACAAAAGCCAACACACAGAATTTGTCTCTTCTTTCTTTTTAATATACTAGTTGCACATATTATATATTGCTTATACTGCAGTAGTTTCAATTTGAAAGTATGTTTAATGAAAATAATTATAGCTGTATAGATTATTTACTGTTTTCTTCAGTAAATAGTTTCTCAGTCTGTCAACGTGTAGTCTGTTTACTGTTTACTTGAGCAGATTCAAAGCTCACTTTATGTCATAAAATTCTTTCAAAAAAAAAAAAAAATGAAATTAAAATTCCCTTTTAACTTTATCTTTATATTCCCAGCTACTGAGACTGACCATACCGTATAATCGCATAATTTAAATTAGCAATTTGTTGGTTCCTGAACAAGATTGTGGAGAAAGTTTTACAAGTCATTGTTCTGCTGTTGAGTGACAGGACTGTCTTGCAGTCTCGTCTTGAAGTACTTTTCATTATAAAATGAATATACTGCCCTCTATAACTCCCCTCAGGTTATTAATTACAAGGATAGGAAAAGCTTCCATTATTCAGGAATGAGGATTATATGCAGAGATGAAGTAACAAGGTGGGTGTGTTTTTGAGATGAACCTGTGGTGTATGGGTATGCAGGATAGATACTGTAACAAGAAGCTTTTGAGGTTGCCTTTGGAAAGGTATACCTAAGTTTGCTATGTACAATAAATTTGGTACTGGTGTGGACCATGTATGTTAACCTGTGCTCCTGGAACAGCATTTGATTTTTACCTTTGGCCTGTACTCGAGTTTATTTACTAAATAATCTGTCCAGGTTCCATTCCTGCTAATGCAAAACTGACACTTTATCTCATTTTTTCAGACACTGTGTCATTTGTCGCTTTTATGTTAAATCAAGGCCTTTCAAATAGGTGGAAAAGAGAGTTAAAGAGATTATTAGAAATTTTGATGTGCTGCAAAACAGCTCTGCTTGCATGCAGCAAAATAGATTTAGCTGTGTTAGGCATAGTGTGAAGTGTCTGTCCCAATACAGAGGTCGTAAATTATGTAGGGAGAAATGACTTTGTGTAATCAAATCTGAAGTATGCTTTGTGGCTTGAAGACATAAATTTTCTCAGAAATTCTAATTAGTGATTCTCTATGACAGTAATAAGGTGAAATGAAATGGAGTGAAAATTGTGAAGGGATAATTGTGGTAAAGAAGCATTTCTTATAATCTCTTTCAGGTGTATCATTTTAGTTTTGATTTATGTAAGAGGGAGAAATCTGGAGGTGTATTGTAAATTTTGACGCAGTGCAGTATGCTATTGTTATAAAAGAACAAACTTTATGTATGTACTAAAGTGGCTTGATTAGGGAATTCATTAATTTTGTGTGAAAGCCAGTTGTGTGAGGTTATATAGGTGTCTCACTACAATTCGGAAGGGTTGAAGGAACAAGGAATGAGGCCGTAATTAGTCGATTTAATTTTTGCTGATAATGAAGGCCACTGACGTGGGGCTAATGCTACAAGTGAACAGTATTGTAACTGTAAAAAAAGGAGTATGGTTATCAAATGTTTATTGTATACCTCTCTTGAAACAAAGGTGTAATTTGCCTACAGCATTCATTTCCACTGTGGATTACTCTGAGTATAGTATAAACATCATATACATTGAATATTTTGGTAAGAGTTTGTCAAAAGTTGAGTAAAATGGCAGGTTTTAAAAAATTGATTAATACATGTAGCTGATTGTTTTTAATGTATCAATATATTTGTCATTGGTAGCAAGTAGTATGGGACTGATGTTGAGTACTGTAAGTTTAGGATTGAAAATGTATGTATGGAACATTAAGTGAATGACGCAAACTCGGTCAACTATTCGGCAAGCAGTGCTGACTCAGCAGTGTATTGGATGAAACAGTATTTGATAGGCTATCTATTGTGTAAACATCAAAGTGATCAGAAATCATGAAGACACATCATAGCAGGATGTGAGGGTGAAAGAAAAACGATCAATGTTGAGGCTTTGTCAGTTTCATATGCTGATAATTAAGGGGTAAGGTGGCTCTTTCTTGTCATTTAAAGGAGCTTCGTATGATAAATATTTTTGGTGACAATATTCATAGTTAGCACAAGCCTGGCCCTAATGTACTGTGTAGTGATTGGCTGAGGATATCTCCCCAAATGTATCAGTTCTTGTAAGAATGGTGTATCTGTACATGTGGTAAGACAGTACAGTTTTATACTTATTTTTTCTTGGTTTATGTCAATCAAAGCAGTTCTATGACCAATCAGAAATTTTAGGGGTGAAAATTTGACTGTATTTGGGACAAGAAGAGTTTGCCTTTAAGAATGCTGGAGGTTTTTTGATGAGACACTATTATCTGCAAATTAACGGTTATTAATCATCAATGATCAGATAGGACGTATGATACATGGTACTGAAATTTCGTCAAAATGTTCAGGGTGCAAAGACTTTATTCATTTGCTAAGTAATATTCATTTTCTTACCTTCTTTGATGATACCATATAAAGCAACTCATACTGTCTTTGCAATAATAAATAAACCAGGGTTAAGGGAATTTGGGGGTAAAGAGATTAAACTCATGTTTTAATTGTGCAAACTACAGACCCATGACCATGTGACATTACTTTTGCCATCAGAGTGCTGTTCTGTACAACTCGTATTTCACATACATGTTTGGCAGTTTATACTGATATAGTATACTGCCCTCTATAGTCAACCTTAAATGTTTAGCATTGTGTGAGATTCATTTTGCAGTTTACTGTAAGTGCAGTCGTAGAGTAGAAAATTAAGTCGTCCATTGAGAATCAGCACTCAGCTCTAATTAAGTTTTTTCCTGTAATCTCGACTAGTCTTACAGAATAGTTCAAATTTGTGTTTCATATCTTCCCCAGGTATGGCAGAGATTTGTTTTGTTTTTGCGATGAGAAATGATCAGCTCCATGAATTTTAGGATTAGACTTTTAAATGCCAATGAAGGTTAATTTTTGGCAAGACTAAGGCAGCATTCTGACGTTCGGATTGTTGTTATGAAAGAGGGGCATTAGACTCAAGGAATAATGTTTTGCTTAAAACAGTGCCCTTCAGTGTTTTGACAGAACAGTCAGAAAAATGAAATCCCCATGCATTCACATTTGTGCATGCTTTGCAAAGTGTTTTTGTATGAGTACATTTCCCTGAGCACTAAAACTGGGATGATTGTTTGGAGAGGAACATTTTGTCTAGGGAGAAATTGTAAACTCGTGTGCACTCTTCTTCTTATCATTATTCATAAACAGAGACTTGTGAAATGTCAGATGATGTGTAGAGATGAAAGAAACCAGAAAGTTAACATGAAAGGTTGGAATTAAAATTTCAGATTGGTCCATCAACCATACCGCTGTAATTTTGCCTGTCAGATTTTCACAAGAAAAATCCTTTCACCAAGTATGATAATTCATGGCCAATTTATTTCAAGAAATAGTTTTCTTCTTCTGCTCTTTTTTCAAATTTGTTTTGCCTTATAGTTCTCTCAAAACAAAAATTGCAGTAGAGTATCTTTTACCAATGTCAGTAGATGGATCAATACATGGGGACAGGGGAATGGGCAGAAAAAGGGGAGAGGGAGGAGAGGGAATTGGTATCATTTATTTGGCTGAGTGGTGAGACTATATTACATTACCTGAGTCCAGACGTCATCTCAACTCTGGACTGGATTCTGTGTTTGCCAGACTTGGAACTGGCCCAAAATTGGAGTATGGTACCATTACCATTAAGATTGGCCAGGAATTGGTTGCATCTGTACTTGGAACCAATTCCTGTCTAGTGCACAACTATAAATCAATTGAAGATCACTGACAGAATCCATTGTAATTGGGGCGCATGCAGTGTTAGGTTCTAATTTCCACAAATTTAGCCAAAAAAGTTGTATATGGTATGCCACACTGTCAGATAGACTTGGCTTGGACTCAAAATTGGCTCAGAATTGGGGCCACTAAATTAGACATGGAACTGAATTTCCTGGGGGGTGATTGGTTTTGCCTGTAAGAAGGACCTCAGGAATTGGGTGAGGTGGACTCAGATACAACCCTGAAAAGGCAGAGATCCAGCGAGGACTTATTTATGCCCAACAAATGTCATTTTGTATATAGGCCAGCAAAATGTGTTTGACTAAGTAGGCCTACCTCAAATAATATATGTTCCCAAATTTATGCATAGAAATGTAGTGGAAATTATCAGTAATGATCTAGTGACTTCAGATTCCTCTGAAATATTTACTTCTCAAAGTCTCCTGTGCAGTTATTGCAAGCATTTTGCATTATATAATGTGAATTGCTCGTAATTATTATTTGTGACATATGTACCCACACACAAGCTATTTATATCTAGCATTATGTCTTGCATGCTTGGCAGCTAGTCTGTAAATAACTTAGAATTTGAATTTTCTCATGATTCCCATACTAGAGCATGAAGTTCAGTATTATCTATAGTAGCCTACAGCAAATTGTTTTGCGAAGTCTGGATAATTAGACCCAGTTTTAGTCCTAGTTTACAGAAATTTTTGACAAGTCATGTGTGTTCAAAATTCCATTGGCATAATTATGCATGATTAGCCAATTGAGTTACTCAAAGCTTGCACCAAAGTGACCATACCATACACTTACAGTAGTGTGAGCCCTTGCCCATAAATTATTTAGCGTCCATTTTAATAGTGACTAGCTGCCACCAAACTGAAGCTAGCCTGCACATCTTGTCATGCATTCATCTAATGAAGATGACTGCCCTATTTGTGAATCATCTCCAGTGTCTTAAAGATTTTATATAAACATCAGGTATAGCAAATGTAGAAGTGTATGTGTGTGACACACAGACTGTGTACGGTAAGCGTCATCTCAGAAAGTCTTAATTTCATTTCTGTCTTTGGAATCTTGTGTGGTGGATTCTAATGGCATTGGATACTTAATTGGATCACCTTGGCATAAAATTTGATCTGTTTGAGGGAATACCAACATTACTTGTGTGTTGTACATGTGAGTTGTACATGTGATTCAGTACTGCCTCTACTGTGTGCATTGTCACAACTGTGAGTTTAATACATTCTGGAGAAAAATTGGGTTATTCCATCTCATTTTAGCAATAAGGAGGTAGACACACAATTTCTGTAGATACTGTACCTTGATTCCCTTCCCTCCTGCAGATCAAGGGATTTTTTGGAAATTATCGTAACTACTCATAAAATCTTCAATACTCATGCTAGCAGTGGGAAATACAGTTTTACTCAGAAATTGTGTAGTTCGCTGAAGACATTTCACTGTGACATTATCACCACATGTTGATCATGCAACACTTGAAGCAGCAGGGGTTTATTGCATTGAAAAATACCATTAGTCTCTCTCAATGTCAGCGAGTGTAAGATTGGTTTAGTCATCTTCTTGTATTGACTTGGATGTCTTCAATCTCTCTCTCTCTCGCACATTTAGTTGTAGCTGAGAAGCATTTCAAGGTTAAGATTTTTAGACAAGGACAAGGTATTAACATCCTGTAGGCGACAGTTAGAGCTGTAGTAGCCAAGATGAAATGTGATAAAGGATTGATCATTACAGCCGATAGAGGGACAGTATTGCATGTCTGTAACGTGAAACAGCAGTTAAGGAAATTTCCGTTGCATATTTCAAGATGTCAATTTTGATGGTGCTGAGTTTCAGGAAGTGTTTTTCGTTTCTCTTATTCTACCACCAGAACTTTTTGGATTTAAATATTGATGAATATTAATGCTCTGCTGGATAAAATTTCAAAGCTGTCTTTTTAGAAATACTTTGGGGTATCTCTAATTGAAGTTTTCTGATAAATGATGGCAAGGTTGAATTACCAGCTGGAATCAGTTTTTCAGCAGAAAGTGAAAACTGATTGAAACCATTCTGTTGTTAGTTTTGCATACATAATGTTACTGATCCTTTGCAATGTTTCTTGGATTTGACAGCACTGTGGTTAAATGGCAGTTTGGTCTACTATGATTGAAAATTAATCTTCGAAATGTAATGAAATACAAATGGAATGCAGATGTTGGAAGTGAAAGAGGAGTTTTCTTTATAAACAGTTTTCTGATTTGTGATCAGAAATACTGTGATATTCATGGATGGTCTGTCACACTATACTTAAATTTAAACTTAAAGCTAAAATGTTACTACCTGTTTGCTCATGGAAGGGAAGTTGTGGAGTTTCAAGCGAGGATTATGATATTAATTGTGTTTCAGTTGATATGAAAGTTGGGCTTGTACCTGTGAGCAGTGAAATCATATTTCTTCTTTCTTGGGGAAACTCATTTGAACTAACAAGCCAAGTGTGTTTAGTTGAGTAGCTGTATTTTTTCTGTGTTAAGTAGACAGTGGAATTCTTTTTTGAGAATTACAGCTGTATAGTAATGAGTATGATATGATTAACACAACCAGATGGTAATAAGTGACTCATGAAAATATCCCTGCCAGCTGAGAAAAGATCCAATGCAGTTTAACGGGAACTTGATATGATTGAAGACTCATGGAAATCTCCCTGCCAGCAGAGAAAAGATTCAATGCAGTTCAATGGGAGCTTGTTATGATTGATTATGCCTTCGTTAATTTACAAAATGTGAAACTTAGCGGCAAATTATTTTCACTTTTTGTGAGTCTTAGCTTTAAACTTGTTGACCATGTTCTCCTGCACTTGAGATTTATGCATTGCAGAGTGTTATGGTACATTGTACCAACGGAAGTGTCCTATTAGGTTTCATGTTGTTTTTGTTGCTGAAAATTCTGATCACAAAAATCCCCAGTGCTTGTGCTCCCATTCAATAAAAAACAAATTATCATAGTTTGTATTTGATTATCGTAATGAAATCATGAAGAGAATAAACCACGGAGCACAGGGAATGCTTTAGCTCAGGTATATAAACACTACCTCCAAGCGTTATTAGGTAATATCCTTCCTGGAAATTAATCCATGGGGCATTTCCATCGCTCCAGGCTTTCTAATCCTCACGGGTTTGCCAGCTCAAGAAACTACCTTTAGATTTGCCACATGCGACAGTCTCAGCTAAAAGAATCGTCAGATAATATCACAGCATCAGAGTGCGATCCAACCTTCCGCCAAAGAAGAAGCGATATCAGTGAAGTGCAGTATTCTTGAATGTGAAATTAAAGGACACGCTGCAATTTTAATACAGTTTGGGAAGACTTTGCCTTCATGTTATACAAAAGCTTAGTTTAATCCAGAGTTGGTTTTAGCCATAAGACTTGAGATGTTTACTGGTTTGTTGGAAGCCTGTAAAAAGGAGACATTGTTTATTTAATCAACGTTTAAACTGACTGAATTACAGGCAGTTGGTATGAGGTTAATGTGAACATTTGGTTTAGCAGTTTCTGAAGTGTGGATGTGTTTTCAACAGGAGCTTTTTTAAATCTTGTCTTTGATTTAAAAATCAAGAACATTAAAGAAAACAGTGGATCACCCATCGGCATTATTTCCTTTGTACTTAGCTTTTCTTGGAACAGTTTAATTTAGATGCAATCTCATTATGCAGCTAATCATCAGGGATTTTTCTGTTTGTGCAGTATTTTCAATCATTAATTAATCCTTTCAACTTGTTCCATCTGTCTGAAACCTTTGTGACTCTGTAATTCTTCAATACTTGTTTTCGTGGAGAAAACTGTGCAGTATGTATATTTGTGTGACTAAAGTACGAAATGACGCTCCTTCTTCCATCTGCAAGGATGTAGAAGTCAAACTACCCTCCCAGAATAGTCTACCCAAGGTGCCATTAATTCATGTTACAAGCCCACCAGAGGAAATGCAGTCCAGTATTGAGTGTGTGAAAGTGAGGACCAGGGACCTGTCTCGACCAGTAGACTTGCCAGGGCTCCTAGATAAAAGGGTGATACCCTACCACAGTCCCAAGAACAAACATTCACCCCTTCAAGAGACATCATTTCTGAATTTTGTCCCTGAGAGAGAAAACAGTCACCATGTGCCTTTACAGAGTCAAAATCCGGATATTTCCAATCTTGAAGAAAGCCTTGAGCTTCAGGTCAAGTTAAATCTTCTGACAAATAAACAGCATGTGGATATTGTAGTTCCACAGAAATGCACACAACATAGCTCGTTCTCTGCAATGTCAGGTTCAGAAAAGCCTGACTTGCTTAAATCCTTACCAGATGGTCTGGATCGTAAGTCTTCTACCCCTGACCGTGACGACAATGAGATCTATTCCCCGATCCCCTGTTATAGC
>JAAAJZ020270693.1:0-17573 GCA_010015985.2 Actinopyga echinites
TAAAAATTAGTATCTTCAAAACGTAACATGCTATTGAGATGCGGTTTTCACTAGCCAGTTCAGAAAATTTTTCTGCACTTTTTCAAACCTTCAAATTTAGTCACCAGAAAACTCTTGTAAAACAAAGAATAAAAATTCAACATTAAAAAAAAAAAACTAAAAATCCAAAGCCAACTTGAAGTTCAGATTTAAAAGAGAATGGGTTTTAACGTTCTCAAGACTCACAGAAACCTGAATGCAAAGATGCATTGTGATTTGAATAATTTTGATTACATTAGGTTCTTGTCACCAGGAAGACTTACAGATTTGTAAACAATGAGATTTCTGATGACCTCAAATGACTTTTGACTGTGAAGTAAGTACACGTTCTTTCTATTCAATATGGGGTAGCCACACGCCAAGTAGGAAAGTCCTAAAGGTTACCCCATCTTGAAATATTGTGCACAAAATTTTTCCACAGTTTGACCTTTGGGCTCACCACAAGACTTTTGACCATCACCAAAAACAACAAAACACTTCTTTTGTACTAAAACTGGAACATCCTCACAACAAGTAGGTGATCTTCAGCATAACTTTTCTTGAATTATCCTGTTCACAAAACAATCATGATGGCACAAAAATTTACACAGACATCTGTGTGACTGCAGGGGTCTCTGCTTCCTCCCTCAAACCATGCTTTCCTCACATTCACAGACTTACTCCATTCTTCTTAGTGCAATTGTAAACAGTGTTGTTTACCTCGACGCAGAGAAGTCCTTAGCCTTGTCCTTGCCTTGGTAATTCACGTCTCGTCCTTGGCCTCTTAGTCTAATCTCTCAATGTCTCAGCTCGAGGTCAGAACAAGATATGGACTAAAACTAGATCACTTTCAGGTAAGGAAATTTCAAAAATTTTGCCTACATCGTTCATCGCAATAATCGGAATGAGTCTGGTGCTAGTGCGCTAGCCTACAGCACTGACTTAAGAGTTCATATATATCTATATACAGTCCTGGACTCTACGGTGACTCACGTTGAATGTATCGTATGTAATGATATATATATACTGTACATACAAGGGAAGACTGTAGCACTACTAAATGTTAGTACCTTACACTATATGAAGTGATATGTGTGTGCGTCTCTCTCTCTCTCTCTCTTTCTCTGCAGGGATGTCACCATGCCAGGTGGTAGTGTGCAGCCCTGCCCAGGACTGGGGAATTGTGCCCACCATTCATGTTAAAATAGAAACATTCCATCCAGCACTTTTTCCCAATAATAGCACTATAATTTATGATTTTTAAAAGAAATTTGGATGTAACATTAATCTCAGAATGAGATGGTCAATTAGAGCATTGATTTAGCACCCTCTCCTCTAGACCAGCGATCCCTTAAAAGGTCCTCCTCAAGAATTAGCCGGCACTAAGCCTGGTCTGGTGACAACCCTGTTCTCTAGCACTAATACAAACTGTTGGCAAGTCTTGCTTTCGGTCTCAGATAGTCGTGTCTTGGTCTTAGTCTCTGATACTTTTGTCTCAGTCTCAGATGGTCATGTCTCCCTCTCAGATAAGCCAGCCATGGATGCAACACTGACTGTAAATGACAACAAGCACCCAACCATGCACTATGTTTCCTAGTGAAGTAACCAAACCCCCTCCCCTCAGCTGCCCTGCCCTCCCTTTCCCTCCCATTCCTCTAGAAGAATACAATTATCAAAATTCAGAAGACATTTCTCTTGAGCCATCAGCAGCTTCACTGATTGCAAAATACAACTCGTAGCTTTTTGAAGCTGTTCACATCAACAGCTTAATATGATACAGGTAAGTATCAAATTCTTTCTGATTCCCATTCTTATCAGATGGCATTCACTAGATTGAATATTAACAACTGGCCTGCAATAACAACATCAAATCTGGCTACTTATTGAAGGAATCATATAAACCGTACCTAGAGCTGGTAAGAAGGACATATCAATTCCAAGATCAGACAGTGATTTCAGTGATTCCAGATCAAAATCTGGTGGAGGCTGTTGAAACGAGAAAGAACTATCTGTTGGAGCAGATGACTGAAAAATAAAAAATTGCAAAGAAATTTTTACGTGTTACTGTACGTAACCTATGTGATCAACAGATTACTTTTAAACTGGTGCACACTTAGACTGATCAGTTGAAGTAGAATTATCATAGATACATTATGGTCACTTATTATGCTAATTACTATAGGGCAATGTGACATAGTTCTGCAATGTTCTAGATCAAGTTCAAAACTTATGAATATTCAGGCAGGGAATAATTTAGTGTTCAAATATTGCATAGCATTTTTGACTTTTGTCGTGTTCTGTACAGTAAAATGGTTGGAAACCCTAAATCTGTTCACACAAAAACTGCTACACAAGTTTACACGTTTAGCAAATTGAACACTTTGTGAAGCAAAATGCAATGCGATACTGGAAAAATTATTCCCTGTTCAGGAGACTAAACATAAACAGCTAAAGGAAATGAACTCTAGGTACTTTATTGGGCTCTGAATCTGATAAACTCTTGGTTGATGACCATCATGTCTTACAGACACTGTGTTCTTGGTGAGAATCCTCATGTATGAGACATGACAAATATTAAAGAAAAAAAAAACCTGTTTCCATGTAGGATGCCACAACAAATAGCACACAAATATACCATGTAACCAATGTAACTGCTCTAATGAGATGGGAACCTCTACAAAGCACACAGTTATAGTCCAACAGTGAAATGTTAACAATGGAAGATAGAGTTCAAGTATTGCTGTTAAGTTTGTGAGTCATGCCAGAGCTTTGAAAGAAGAAAGTACAGTGTGTAGATTGTAAAAAAAGGGTGAAAATAAGCAGAAGCTGGGAGTTTGTTTCACCAAACAGTATCAGTCCTGTTCACAACAATTACAACAGGGAACTTGTAAATTATACAGTGTAGCACCTGGTTGTTTATTTTATGTTGTCATGGTAACCTATATGCCAAACAGTGCTGTGCCTGTATTACATTTGTTGCATTACGATCTTTAAGATGTTCTAATTTCCTTTGTTTCCGGAAATGATTATGACAAAGAAGCTCTCAGTAGACTCAGCATACCTCCCGTGCATTTCAACATTCTCAAGAAATAGGAGCTACTTTTAATAACAGCAGCTTGTGGTGGAAACACTTTTAGTTTTATCCATGATTTTAGTACTGTACATATAAGTGACTAATAAACATTAAGGAAAGAATTGTCATCAGTGACTGGAGAGTTCCTTGGCAGATCAAAGTTGATTGCAAAGACGGTACAAATTACACATACTTGGTTAGTACTCTGGTTGACAAAAGATGTGGATTTGTTGGTTTCAGCAGCAGCCAGAGCAGTATTTGTACTTTCAGATTCTTTATGATTCTATTCATAAAAAGAAAGAATCAGGGTGAATATGACATTTATCCTTTGATACTAGCAACATTTTTGTTAAGAGCAAAAAAAATCAGTGTAATACCTTTAATAATGTGTAAACTTATTACACTTCTCTCAAGCATGTTTAATTCTGCTGGTGCACACTGATTGAAATCTTACCGCACAATACTTGTTACAAGACATCATACATATTTCAAATCTTAACTTACTTATCTAATGAATTATTTTCACGTTTAAGACCATAGATGTTGCATATTCAAGTTATGCAATGTAGCTATCTGGCAGAAATTTAACAATTTCATAACAAAAATGTCTTTACATGATTCAAAATGACTGGAGATAAATTAGATGGGGAAAGGGTTTGACCAATTAAAATCTGGTTGACAGCATTTATCCTTTTCAGAAACCATTCATTCACAAACCAGCAACATTCAAAACCTTGTATTAGTAATGTAAGGGTCTGACTCCTAGTAAAAGACTGCTAAACAGCAACTTTTATTATGCCCTAAAGTAGCAAAATTCTCCTAAGTGAAACATTTTTCTGATATCTATGCTCCCTTACTCTCTAAATTGAGTTAATACAGTCTTCCCTTGCCTCAGGAGTTATAAAGTATAAGGGGAGTGTGAAATGAAATGAACTGAGTCTTACCGCTTCTATTGTTGCCATTGTTTTAGAGTGTTCACCATTTGTCAGGGTATCAAGCAAGGAATCCACCATCTTAGTAACATAATTGTCACAATCTTTTGTGTAAGCTTGAATACTGAAAAAGAACAGAATATTCAATAAACCATAAACCTTTTGTGTCTATCATGATGGTCAAATATAGTATTGCAAATATATTAAACTTTTTGAATTGATATTCACTTTACAATTAAAAGCTCCTGTAAGTTACTCTTTGATAGGCTTGCAGTATATATTTGAACCAGGCATCACAAGATTGAAATTTATGTATCCATTAAAGAGAAAACATTTACAAGGTGACAATAAAACATGCCTGTATGCAGACAATAAGTTTGATCTTCTTAAAGAATAAAATTGAAAAAAGACTATATCAATACCACAAAAAACACCAGGTTTCATTTATCAGGTGGACAAATGTAAAACACTCCTATGACCATCACTACTCTTGTGAAGAATATCTCAACTAAGGCATCAAAAAATAAAAACAAACCACACAGTACTCTTTAAAGCCATAAGCAATCACCCATACCTTTTTTTACAACAGTTAAATCTCTGTTTCCTCATTTCACATTCTAGTTATCTTTCATGATGTTTCAGAACATAAACATTGCACTTTTAAAGCAAACCAAGAGGTCATCTTGCACAAATTCACAGTTTACAGACAAAAATATTGTCACATGATTATTAAATAATGACCATACATGTATAAGTGTCAGGAGCATGCTATCTCAAATGAGAGTGATGACTGTAATTTCCTACTATTGTATTTATACTTAAAATATTCATGCAGTTTAAGGTACCTACCTTTGTGCATACTGGTGTCCCGTTTCATCCCCGTATGTGGAATAGAGTAAATCTGACTCTTCTTTGCTGAGATTGGAGTACGTGGAGTCATATTTAGGAGCATATGAACTAAATGGTCCATAACAGAGGTAAGAAACTGGAAAAAAGAGCAAAGATTCTAAAGACAACAAAAGTTCACCTCAACAAGTATTTTCATATTTTTTTTACAAACTACAGCTTGTGAAAAAACACATACAAAAAGTGATGAAAAACTTGGCATAAAGCTAGGTTGATACTTGGTTACTTGTAGTGCAAACAGGTGTAGTGATACTGGGCAAGCCCATCCAGCACTAGGAATTACCACTCAGGTTGCGCAGTGACAAAACGGTTACCGCCGAGTACTGCCTGATGATGAAGCAATTACCTGACACTGCCTGACATTACTCAACTGCCTGGTACTGCCAGGTGTTACCCATATTCATGAGCACCTGACACAGGAAATTTGAAGATTCAAGTAATTTAAGGCACTTTTAAATACAAATCAACAACTTTGGGTACTTTCAAGTATTTCTGCCACATAGTACATCAAGACAGGACCATTAGACCACAAGTTTATCCTACATATTAGATGTTTTCCTCATTCTAGTAGCTGCCCTCATTTCAAACTTTTTACTTTTAAGTCAGCACCTAAATTGGTCTAGCTATAACCCAGAAGCAGACAAAAGAGCAATCCCTGGAATCCAGATAACAATATGAAAACATCACCTTCAAAACCAAACCAAACCTATTTAGTTTGAGTTGCATTACGTACACAGTTTTCTTTTTTGTTCTTTTCTTTTTCATCTCATTACACTGTTACTTAGTTTATGTCCTGCTATTAGTATAGACTTTACACAGATCTTTGACAAATTTCTTCTTTTAGTCTCCCTCCCTCCTTCCTTTCTGCTACACCCACTTTTTCTTCTTTTCTGCTCCTGGTGAGAACTCAGCCCTTACTGAGATTGAATCAATTTTAAGCGTATCTTTTTTGCAAAAAATGGAGAAACAAAGCAAACTGAACTTACTTGGATTAGCCTTGTTCCTCTTATCTTCTCTAAAACCAGGTATTGACCCTGTTCCGTGACTCAGTTTCCCCATCAGCATACCCATGTTGACAGCTTTACGATCATGTGGATGGGCAAGATTGGCAGGGTTGACAAAATTAAGGGTTGTGGTCCCATCTTTTTCTCTCCTTAAAAAGCCCATCTGGTAAACAGAAGTTTAAATAGTTGGAATACAAAATCAATCACACTGAGGTAAAATCTTTGAACAACATCCTGTAAAGAAGCAGCTCTGAAACCTATCAACAACAAACCTAGCCTACACAGTTGAATGTATGGTCTCTCCCTATACCCTGCCATCTTTAGAAACAATGAGTTTACAACAACTAGCCTGGAGTAATCTACATCTTTTCGATGAAATTGATATGAATATTTATAACACTTATTGTGTTCTATCACTGGTCAACATCCTCAAATAACGAGCAGGGAACACGGTGTTGTCACAAAGTTAACACCAATCACAGTGAGGTCATAGAGTGACAGCTGTAGAAACCATACCTTTAGAAAAGCTAACCAGACCTGTAACCATAAATGGATTCTTATGTCTATATTTCATGGATCATGTGGTAAGGTTTTTCATACTTTCTACAGAGCTGGAAACACAATTGCCTGTAATACTTACAAAACAGATGGCAAGTGAAGACATGATGGACATGCTATAGCAATCTACCTCCGCAATGCAGGGTAATGCAAGTATATCTTAAGATGTGAACAGTCATAAATGGTCACAAATTTTTTTTGTTACCAAAAGCACAACAGAAAATATGCAAACAAATTTTGTCAGTTCAGTGAAAACAAAAAGTGACAAGGGATATTTACAGCAAAATTTGGGGGACAAAGTTAACCTTGCTGGTTGCTAATTCTTCACTTACATTAATGAACCATAAATTTAAATCATAAATTATCATAAATATTTAAAGACCTCCAGAAATGGTAATGGGAAGATGCCTACAAGAGAATCACAATTAAAAGGAGTAGTAAAAATTGTCAATGGTGTTTACCAGCATGGCATGATGATTGTGGCACTAAATGACCTAAAGGGATATTGCAGTAACAATTTATGAAGATCCCTAAATGAAAGAGAAACATTTGTTATCACATGCACTTCAAACCCCACACCCATAGCCTTGTTCATAACTCAATATATTCGTGCTTGAAGACAGGTCATTCTTGTCCAGAAAACTTCCAGCTGCTTCCAAGATCTTTTGCTGTTTCTTTTTAAAATTGGAGTTTTAATTTGACCTTGAAACTTAACACCATTGAAACAATGGACAGCATTCATTGTAGATCAAGCTTAGCTTAAAATTTTGTGAGAATGAAGGTTACAACTCTAAATGTGTCTGCAAATTATTTTTACATTTGTCAAAATTAAAAAAGAAATGCATATGATGTCAATTTAGTGTACATGTATGACTTCAAAGATTTCCCATAATGCACTGTACTGCTGCAAAATGAATATTTGCTTGAAAATTACATAACTTCCAAACACAACATGCTATTGAGATGGAGTTTGCACCATTAAAGGGAGAAAAAAATGCTGAGTCTACAAAACTTTCCTATTTTGCCACCAGTGTATCCCTTTAATAGCTACGACTACGGAGAGAGTGGACTCCCCAACAGTAAAAGTAAAATGTGCTTACTCTTTATTTATAAGTATAAGCACTCTGTGGCTTTCTGTCCATTTAAGCTGACCCTTTCAGAGTATAAGAACTCAAAATGACCTACACTGGTCTGTCTGCTACCTAATGATTAAATGACATGCAACTTGTCCTTCCTCCCCCCACCCCACACGCCTGTTTACTTTGCATCAAATCATACTGTCCACCATGGACTAAATCCATGCCTTAAACATATGAGCCAAACCCAGTGCTTGAGTAATGAAGAAAATTCAGCAGGTGGAGAAATTTAAAGTCAATTAACATTGAAGAATCTCAGGAGATTTTG
The DNA here is from genome assembly GCA_010015985.2 of Actinopyga echinites. NCBI lineage: Eukaryota > Metazoa > Echinodermata > Holothuroidea > Aspidochirotida > Holothuriidae > Actinopyga > Actinopyga echinites. Next base: position 7,896 of record JAAAJZ020270693.1, read on the forward strand.
TTTTGGCTAAATGAAGTCAAAATGAAGTTGAAATAGAAATGAAGTCAAAATGAAGTCAAAAATGAAGTTTGATACAAATCAATGACATTGTTTTGTCTATGAAGAAGGTGGAGATAGACAGCAGGATCTCTTGGATCTCTTGCTGAGTGCTTGCAATTTTCAGTGGTTCTTTGTTTTCAAGGATTGTCCACTACATGATTTATATAAAAGAGATCATCTGTTGGTTAAGAAACTATAGGATTCTAGTTGTCCTTACTTTGCTTTCTGGTGCTTTAGTTGTGAGTCTGTCTTTAGCTTCTTTGGCGGCTAGTAAGACTTCTTTGATGACATTTTGAGCTTCTTGATCTGTAAGGTCATCACTTCCTTCAGGATTCCTGAAACCAGTAGAATGTGACCAATTACAAACAAGGAATATTACCAAACACTTTATGAGATCCGTATGTACTTGCATTTTCTTTGGTTATGGAAGACTGGAATCATAACGTCACTTCTGTTGTATACAAAGATGCTTTCAACAATAATTTTTACAAGTTAGGCAAAAATATTTTACTTAGCAGGGAGCTGATGTCTACTCCACACAACATTTTTATATCTACTTTTAATATCACACCAATTTTAACAAACCTTTGCACAGCCAAACAATGCGGCATTGTGAGTACTAAGCATTCACATACCTTGCTCTCATATCACAACATCAAAAGTTTTCTCCTTATCATCTCAAAATGAAGAATTCCAATTGCAGCAAAAATAAACTTTACATCATTTTTATAAAAAAAAAAAGAACCCACGAATACTCCCCTTAACAAAAACAAAATGAAAAAATGCAAGCCAAATAAGACTAACATAAATTCAAACAACAGATTTCAAGATCAGCATCCTTACTCACCCCAGCTTTGTAGATGGTTCCTCTGAAGTATCCCTCTCATCTGTGACCATATTCTCAACTTCACTCCCCTCCGCAGCATCTCGACCATTAGCCCCCACATCCCCCTTCCTCTTCACACTACGATTCCTCACCTTTGACCTACTCTCAAGGTCTTCCGTGTAATTGAATGCACGTTTGACAGCAGCCAGCCGTTCCTAGATGGAAGAGCATCAACAATTAATTAATCCAAAACACTGCTTACAGTCAATTTTTCTGATGACTTTACAGCTGTTTAAAATTTATTTTTGATTTATTCTATTCATTGTTTCACATATGCAGTCTATAAAATAGCCTACTACAATGTCTCTCACTGGGACTATGATATTTGCTGGGTCTGGAACAAGACATCAAAAACTGAACCTGAAATTTTTGAAGTAACAAATTGTACCAAACCTTCAAGTCCTGACTACTTTTCAAACTAAAGCTATGTAACAAAACAACTGTCTAAGTTAAGTTCTTCCAATCCCATGGAGACAAACTCTATTGATTAAAGGGAAAAAGCAGTCATCCCAAACTGAATTAAAATACCCCTCTATGCTTTTACATGAATGGCTCTTTTTAATCATGTGATATCATTTTTATTGTTGAATTCCGCATTTCACAGCATAACACCTTCCATATGCAGTACTGATATTCAGAAACATCATGAAAAATACTTGTAAGAGAAATGAAAGGAGAATTACAAGATTTTGATGATTTTTCAAAATAAAGTTGGGACGACTGCTTAGTCCCTTTAAGCACACATGAACCAGGACTAGTCAGAATACAAACATTTGATTAGTCATACTGCCTAGCTTGTTTGACAAACAAGTAAATGTATTAAAGAAAGTCCAATAGACTTGTGTCACACTTGTAAAACTCTAATGTGTCTGTGGTGTTTCTTGCATTGCAACTGTATGGACTAGCACACTGAGATACTGTTAAATTTCTGCCTGTACTTAAGAGTGATGATTCATCTTACAATTTTCTCTTGTTTCTTGGACTAGCTACTTTCAACCCCCCCCCCCTCCCCAGATAAAACAATTCCAAGATAAAGTGTAATGATATCTCGCTCATGATTTTCTGTCCTGCTGCTAAGAGTTTCTTAGCTGCTTTGAAGTATATAGTTTCTGGTTGATTGTAAGTCATGCAGTTGTCACACATCAATTTAAAATCTTCCTGTTAGAAAAAAACAACAAAAGAGAGAGAGAGACATTATCTTACGTTTGTGCTCTTCTTTACATACTTACCTTATGAGTACATGTTTGCAGCTTTTGGAATAATGCTTAATTGCCTTACTTAAACATATTTTAACCTTTACTGGTCATTGTCAATGCAACTACCCTAACTTAACTTTAACTCACCTGTAAAATATATTTCTTTAATTTGCTTCACAAGCTTCTAAAGCATTAGTTACTACTGAAAATGATTATGATGCAAATGTTTTTATGGTTTCTCTTTTACTCAACCTTTAAATATTGAGACCCTTCTATGACTGGCAAATTTACTTAATTTAATACAATACTCCAACACACTACTGTGAAAAATAATTGCTTGAAGTTCATACTTTTTTATCTTCTGTTACTCTTTTTTGTGATTAATAATGAAAATTGAGGGGTTTACTTCTTTAAGAACATGCATTTTAAATGTTAATTCAAAAATTAAATTTTTAGCTCATTTCAAAATCTCTTGGGCTATTTGTGACCATACCTGATATTCTTCAATAATCATGTATTTTCCTTCTTTGATCTTTTTCTTCATTGTGCTGAAGTCCATTGGATGTGAAATTATTGTAGAGTAACCTGGAGCAATAAGGTCTGTCACTGGATGTGCAAAAAACTTGTCTACATCCTTTCTGCAATGTTAAAGAAACGACCAAAATATTTGAAACTTTAATCACAAAGTTTTTGGCCCATAGTAAAACTCAGTAAAAAACTGCTGTCACAAATAATGCAAAATGTAGCAAAAGGTATTAAACAGGACCAAATATCTAACATTTTTACATGACAAAGGTTAAAGGATGACACTTATTGATCCAGCTTTTATCTTCAAGGGCCTCTCTTGTGCTGAGATATGCTGTAGAGAACCCACATATATATACAACAAAGAATGGCAAATTGCACAATAACCTGTCACATATCAATCTAGTGCTTGGCTAGCCCTAGCACTCAGATTACCTTACATTTTTATTTTTTATTTCCAAAGTCTCCTTTTCAAGACTATCTTCTGCATGCAATCATCCAGGTCAGCCTTCTCAGTCCCATTCCAGACTCAATGGATGTTGCTATTCTACTTACTTGTCCCAATCAGTAATCCTTTCAAACTGTTGGTAGTCATCTTCCCTTTCATGTCACATGATTCATATCCTCTTTACGTGTGTACTTGCTGCCAAACATGATCAATATCATCACTAAATTGTTATCCTTGAATTTGTTCTTCATATGGCTACAGAGCGTCTAGACTGTTCAAGCTCTGTTTTCATAATATGTCTGGTATAAACAGATGGTTTGTCATCATGGACCTTGACCTAAGCCCATACTGTAGCTTGGACCCCGTCCATTGGACCAAATATTCTCAGTGAGCTTTTATCACATGAAGATCACATGAAGGAAATGAAATTTGATTTATACCAAGGAAATAAAATTTTATCTTTTTATGGCTACTTACTTTGCAAGTGAGGTATGTAAACTTTCCAGTACCTTGGTCAATGGGTCTTTTGCATCAAGACCTATCAGAAAAAATGCAAAAGCAAAGGGAAAAATGAATGTTTGAGGATAACTGTAATGTTTGCAAAATCCCATGACATTTTTAAGTTTACATTTCCTAAGTTTTTAAACTTAGCTGAAATGAACAGACACTCACCATGATCTTCTGAAGGATTAAACGACCACATGTTGCTTGTGCTTATATTAATCTGTTGTAATCTTTATTAGGTTTTCAAAGAGATAATTAACGAGCAGGGATCACTACAGTACAGGCAGAAGTAACCAATTCACTGTAACAGTCACCATACTGTACACCACAACACATCCCACAGAGGTAGCTATACTGCACAGACTGGACTACGTACCTCTGTCACAAAAAACAGTATGGATATATAATACAGCAAGAGCTTCATGGTACTGTACTGTGTGTGTTGACAGTACAGTACTACAGATACTGTAGACTGTACGGATGCTATACACCACAGGGCTGTAAATGAATCTGTTATAACTGTTGGTAATAAAACCATAAAAATAGATGATATAGTAGATGTGATTGGAACCTGATATACACATTACAAAGCACTGCTAAATAAAAATGATATCACAACATTTAATAAATACTAGATTCTTATTATTAATAAAGATAAACCCCACAGGTGTAATTCTTGACAATATGAATAAAGTCCTATGAAATACAGATACATGTATTCTGCCATAAATTCAATCAGGAGGGGCTACTTCCAGTTGAAATACAATGTTGAAAGAATGGAACACAAGGAAACAACTTTATGTATGTGAAATCAGGGAGGTACTAAAAGCTGACTCCAAAGTCCCAAAGCTTTCAATTTGGAATATTTTACAGGCTATGTATAAATTCCAGGCAGAAGATGTAACCAAAATTGCATCTTTTACTTTAGAAGCACACAGTGATATTGACATCTATACTTTTGGCTTGGAAATGAACTAAGGAATTTAACAAATTTCACCCTCTTGTTTCTTAAAAGGAAAGGACCTATCTCACATCCTTACAACCTTTGCTGAACACCTCAGTTATGACCATTAGAAGGTTCACAAGAATTCCAACTCTTGCTGCTAATACAAACTAACACACAAATGCAATCAGTGTAGGCAAGATGCAAAAGACTGCAGAGACACAGAATGTGTACCAAATATATGACTGAGAATGCAAAGAATATTGGACAGACACATTTTGAATGATCAGTGAAAATACATGGATGTGTAGGTGTCTTCAATCAAACATGATGTCCGGAATAATAAAGGTGCCACAGTAGGCCACACGTGGGTCAATTTAGGTGTTGACCTCCTTTGCCTCTAAATTTTTAACTCATGTATACCCAAAAAGGGTCAATTTTGCTAGAAAAAGTAGCAAATTCTCTCCCCAAATGGGAGCCAGGGGGCTAAAGCAACCCAGGCCCTGCTCCCAGGTTCTGTACATTTTGTAGGCCACAATTGTTTGTGACAGATACACTGTCAAATAGCATGCATATGAAATTCCAAATGACACTGCTTAGACTGCTACAGTATCTCCTTCTGAAACAACTGCATTGTCAGCAGCCTCTTGAGAAAACTGAACACTTGGGAACACAGACAGGAAGTGGAATGGAAGGCTACTTTGGGACAACTTTCTTGAACATGGTTGATGTAGAAACATGTCAAGCACTAGAAGAATATTAGCTACATGTACACAGAAAGCACTGCCAAAAAGATTAGATGAATCATCTTATTCAAGTAAAAGTAACACCTCTTACTCTTCCTTCCCTTACAAATAACTTAACCTTCAGTAGCCCTTCTTTGGGGTATGACACTGGTACAAATACACGTAAGTTAAATAACAAATACCACAAGGAAACAACTTTGCATTAACTGTGTAAAAGGTTTTCTGTTCATTTTTGATGGTCGTACAGTAAAGTTCTACAGCTCTGAATGATTTTAGCTTTAGTAAATGACTGAAAAGAAGTTCAGTTCATGGTAAAAAAACACAGAAATGATTTATCTAGCCAGGCAAACTCTTTAAACAAAGTAAGTTATTTACATTCTCTCTCTCTGAGTCCTGAACAATGAGTACTTTGCCTTTCTGCTCACTGCCTACATCTGGGTCTTCTACTTATCCAGGAAGGAGCATAATGTCATGGCAAACACTTGCGTATGATCAGATTTTTGACTGACTGTGATTACAACTTAATTCATATTTGGAAGTCATCCGGATCACCAAATCAATCATCAAAATCTCAAGGAACAATCTTCATTCATATCTTCATATACTGCCACCATGAACTTCCTCCTTTGATTTTGCCAGGCAGTGACTGGCCCATCAATACTTTACTACTGTATTTTACACTACTAATATGGCAGTCATAAGTACCACATGAATGGCAAGAAAAATTGCCATCATTCCTTTAGTATTTTTTCTTCTTTCATTTTCATTGTGCTGATATGTAGGTAATTTAAAAAGGCACACCACAAATTATCCCTGCTCAACCATAAATTGTCCTAGAAACAATTCTTGATAGTATAGTACAGTAGCAGCTCTAATGGCACACCAGATGACAAATTATCCATTGAACCCCTGTGTAGAGAGAAACTGCCACTAGAGAGATAAAGCATCTTGCCCAAGGACAACTTAATGAACTGAATAAGAATTCAACCAGCAATCCTTGGATAACAAGTCTGATGCCTTAACCAGGTGTCTACCATTTTCAAAATCTCTCCCTGCCTGAAACTGGGGAAGGGGAACACACTTGCATGGATCCATTTAATTATCCTCTACAGCAGGCTCACTTTCCTTTCATAAGTTCAACTTTCCATGTGTCTCAATTTTCCTTTCTATGAAATATCACAACCCTCCTTGACTCTATTCTTCCACAACTGTCAGAAATTTTCCAAGTCTGAAAAAAAAACTTTGTCAAACTTTTCCAGCTTTTTTTAGACTTCCCCCACAACTTCAGGAAACCTTATTCAAGTAGGATGTTATTAACTCACCTAAACCCCTAATTTTCACTTCTTTTTCTTTGCCTCCCTTAGGACCAGGAGTACTTCTCTTTTCAGGTTGGTTCAAGTAAAGCTTCTTGAAAGGCATAGAGGCAAACTTTTCATCTCCTGGACTAGAATCTGGTTTACTTTCTTCTTCCTCCACCTCCTCCTCCACTGTCTCTTCGTCATCTTCATTCTCTTTCACTGACTCTGAGTCTTCCTCTGCAGTTCCCTCTGTTTCTACTGTTTCACTTCCACCATAATCAGACTCATTACTCTGTGAGAGAAACCAACACAAAACAGAGGAATTGTACAAAATTGTAGCTGTGTAATTGTATCTACTCAAAACAGGGTACGTACCAAGGAATAATGATATCAAGGTACCTGACGTAATGCCACACCCTCTTTCAAAATGTAACTTCCTATCCAAGGCACTGTTGAACTGTTACAGATCGTAGAACAGCTAATACACTCAAGCACATGATTCCATTCACTAATATACTTTTTGGGAGACACATGCCTACAACAGGTTATGATTGCAGAGTTTCTTATAATATTTTTTTATTTTTCGTATCATTTGCCATCATAGGCATAAGGGAGGTCATTTCACAGGGGGAAGAAGGTGATTGCCCTGAAAAATTTTCCCTTATTGGCCAACAATCATAATATGAATTTTGCCTGGAAATAAAGTGCCAGAGCCAGAGGACATTTCTACCTGGAAATAGATGTTTCTCTTTTTTTTTTGTTGGGGGGGGGGGAAGGGGGATTTCTCCCCTCTAACCTTATACCCTACATCTTTTTTGTCACGGTCATGGTGTTCCTTATTTCCAGTCTAATGACAGTAGCATTTGAGCAAAACCATGTTCCTTATCTAATAAGTTGCTATGATGCCAATGCAGTTAGCTGTCTATGCATAACACTCCATTCAACGACCTGGATCCTGTTACACAAAGAGTTACACTGGACACTTGATCTCAAGTCTGATTGACTGTTGATTAACATACAGTATGAGCCATGACAAGCACTTAAGATAAAGCATAACTCTTACAGGATCAGGCGCCTGGATCCATCTTCCTTCAAACATAACCACAACCACAATAACACAGTTAACTGCAACCTTGACACTGTTTGGCCAAGCTTGATTCTCTTTGTTTTAACACATGAGATTTTAAACCACTACTGTACTTTCAGATGAGGGCAAAGTGCCCTACAGTAGCAACTGCTTAAAATTAAAGTGGATAGCTACATGTATAGAATGTTGAATCCACTGTACTGCATATGTAACAGTTACATCTGACACTTAGGATGCTGATAAAAATGGGGACAACATATGACTTGTCTTTTGTTTTGTTTTGTAATGCAAAAGAATGTTTTTCTGGATCTGGATCTGGACCTGGAAAGATACTGCACAACATTCCTGGTGGAGTCAAGCATACAGGATACAGTGTGCCCAATAAGAGTTAATCCTCCCGTCTGAGGAACCTCAAGGCGTGGTTCTTAAATAGCTTCACTCCTCGAGATCTGTAACATTCTGTGGAGAAGGTTCCAGTCTCTGACGGTACGAGGAAAGAAACTAAATTTGTAGCAGTCCTTGTTGGTCTGAATAACTAACTGTTTAAGTGTTGATGCCTAGAAGGGATGCCTTTGGGACATGAAATGATTGCACAGAAATGTTTTTTGTCATTTTGTTTACAGTACTTAGGAACATTCCACATTTTTACAACTTGCAAGTAATTAGTTCACACCTTAGGACTTGTTCAGTAATTTAGTATGACAGTAGTAGCAAGCACAAACAAAAAAGTTTAGCCTATAGATCTATGACAATATATCAATAAAACGCCACATACAGTACGGTATGCCTAGTACTGTACCTCATCCTTCATTCCATGTAGACCACTTCCTGTTCAGAAAATGGAGTACATGCACACAGTTTACCATACCATACCATACCATACCATACCATACCATACCATACCGTACCGTACCGTACCGTACCGTACCGTACCATACCATACCATACCATACCATACCATGCCCCGACATGTTAAAGGTAGGCACAGCTTTAGAGCTACTAAATGGTGCTCAATGGGCAAAGACACAGGAAAATTTGAAAAGTATAGCAAGTTATGCCGCTGACAGTAGTACAGTACACGTGTACATCATTCAAAACAATAGCATCAAAATGTACTGGACCTTTGAACCATTAACCTTCTATCACATTGCTTTCATACTGACATACCTTCTCCTCATGTTTCTTCTTTTTTCTTCGTTTCTTCTTACTGATTTCTGGAGGTGAGATGATATCTGGATCTTTCTCTGGCGGGAGCATAGAATCTTGAGGGATTGCTATACTACTTGATGCTCCATCCTTCCCAACTTTTAAAACAAGTTTCAAAGGTGGTTCTATAAAAGGAGTAAGAGTATAAAACTGATATTTTAAGCCTTTGTTCATTTTTGCTTTTGTAAGTTATTAGCCTCCTCACAGTGTAGGTACTTGCCCAGGGCTCTTAAAATAAATCACATAAAGAAAGATGTCATCAGAAGTGGTTTTACTTTAATTCATAATAACAGCAAAGAGAATGTTCATAAGAGCAATGAGATGTACAGTAGGGTAATTAGTAAAATGTGCAATTCAATGTGGCTCATACCAGAAGGTGCAAAAAGTACTGCAAACAAGCTTCATTCAATGCAACTTTTTAGTGGCATTGTATTGTGAAAGAACCAAATACTTCAGTATGGAGACAGCAATTTTGTATTAACCAGGGACAAGAGTAAACATTCCAACAATTCAATAAATAGGCCTTACCCGTGACAGGTCAACTGGCATATGGCAGATAAACTTGTTCTTTTCTACTGTACATGTATGTTGTAACATGTGATGGAGCACAATGTGTCCATAGACTTCACAGCCTACGGTAAACATTTTAGCTAATCTCTCTGAAGTGACATTTTAGGATGGGAGATTAAGTTCAACATTAGTCCGATTCCCGACCAAAGAGTGTTAATTACAAGCCCAGACTTACTGTATACTGAGCCAATGCCGGTAAGCCTAACAATAACATTGATAGGGCTGGATTT
>JAAAJZ020270694.1:0-12778 GCA_010015985.2 Actinopyga echinites
AGTTCGTTCCTTTCCCTGGCCGATTAGGTCGGCAAACAGCTACAGTTCAAGAGACCTGAAAATTGCAATTTTTCGGAGACAGCCATCCCCTAAAACCCCTCTCCAGGCTCTAGTGTAAAGTTCTAGCTGTCATCCCTGCCTCCCTTCTCCATCCAAGTGCACCCACCCCCCTTAGCTTTCTGAAAGAACAATCATCTTATTTTACCCTAATCTGGGGCATTATTCTTATTCAGCTGAAGTGACCAAGGACCCATTCTTTCTCCAATTTCCATCAATTTCACTATTGAGATGTCTTAGAAGTCATTTTTTTTTGGTGCACTTCGCGCGCTCCATCACAGATTAGGGCTCTATGAAAATCATAAGAGGAGGACTCTATAGGAAACCAGTGTTTTTTTGTGCTTCAGTAGGAATATCCTCAGGGGCCACCCTTATTTGCTTAAGTGAAAAGGGACCCATCCTTTCTCTAATTTTCATTTAATTTCGTTTCTGAGGTATCTTAAAAATTCCTTTTTTTCGGCGTGCTCCATGCACCAAATCACAGATAAGGACTGTGTACACATAACATGAAAACGACTCTATACAAATATAGGTATGTTTGTGGTTCAGTACGAATATCCATAGGGGCTCACCCTTATTCAGCTCAAGTACAAAAGGACCATCTTTTCTCTTATTTTCATTACAATTCCATTCTTGTCTTGAGAGTTTATTTTTTTGGCACCCTTTGCATGCCCCATCATAGACAAGGCTTGTATTCACGTCACATGAAAAGGACTAGGGAACTGGTGCACATTAGGGTGCTGCAGTATGAATTTCCTCAGTGATGTAAAGCGGCCTTACTCTAATCTTCATTAAAAATGTTGAGTTTCACCACTGAAATGTCTGAGTCTTAAAATATAATTTTTTCAGCGTACTCCGTGCGCACCCATCACGAGTGCTTGTCCTAAAATTATAGGTCGTAGGGCAACTTATGTGGAATTCTTGTCCCGAGGCCCAGTGCAACCCCAAGTTCTCAACCATCACACATCCTTCCCACCCACAACCCCCGCGTCATCAAATTGTTCGGACTCTACAGTCCGAGTTACATCAACTTTGCATACCAAGTGTCATTGTCACGGTGACTGAAAGATAGGCCTATGCGTCATCCGAATGTATTGCTCCCTAGCCTACCAGCGCGTTGACCCAGGACATGACCAGAAGCCAAGTGGCTGGACCCTACCCTCGCCTTTGGTGGCGTTTGGTTATTTCATTTCTTCCATTACTTGATTCTTAAGAGTGGGCCACTTGGGATCGTCCTCGTCCACGATGCTAAATACGCCACTGTATCCAGACCCTGGGCCATTGTCCCGGTTTGAGGAGTTTCGGGGTTGGAATGTCTGAATTGTCACCGCAGTTCACTTGAAACACACACATCTGGGTTAAAAAATCTGCAGCATTAAAGAAAACTTGAGAGCCAATGACAGATGGTCCAGTGCTGAAAACAAATTGTTATATTAGGCCAGAGGGTGAATCAAACATAACCCATGGAGTAGGAGTCCTTAGGCAACACGTGCTGACCAGACGAATGCATTCAGGGAGCTAAGTTGCATACTTGGTATTTCTCTAAGACATTTTCCAGAATCATTTTCGGGTTGTTGGGAAGTCGACTGGCAACATTTTCAACTTAATATGCTACCCTCATTTGCAAAGGCCATTACCCAGCATGCTGTTACCCAGTAACTACATAAATTCATCTCTGGGAAACCAAAAACAATTTCCCCTCAGAAAATTCTCACCCTGAGAATTCCCAACCCTGACAAATGTCCACAGGATAATTCCCAAACCCCCAACCCTGAACTAAACCCTAACACTGACAGAGTGGGCATTCATCCATGGGGTGCTGTCTGTGGTGGAAACTGTCTGAGGTCAGAATTTTCCAAGAGGCATTGGGCACGGGTACTCTTCCCTCTGTGAGTTATTGGGGTGGGGATGGGGGGGCTGGTCACCTTTTAGTCCTTGTTTCATGCACAAAATGAGACAAACTGGTTTCATCAGCAGTCCCTACCCTCTCATACTGAACTGCAGATGTGTAAAAGACAAAACTCACTGAAAGCTTAATTCCACATCCAATCAAGCAAGGCAAACCAGGGATTCTCTCCATGACCAGCAACACCATTAACATGTTCATGAATGATACCATGCAAGCGCAAAAAAGAATAGCGATGGCTGGCTATTACTTACCCTGCAGAAGCCTGGCTTTGTGGGGGTTGTCTGTCTGCCTCTCCAAACTTACTGGCTTCTTGACCATGACCCCTGTGTAAAGCATGCCAAAATAAGCTAGATAAACAAAACTTTTGCTCAGAAACATGCCTAATTTTTTATTTTCAGCATTAGTAAATATCTGCAAAATATTGCAATTAAGCTTGAGCAACTGATCATCCATATACTTTGTGGTTTCAGAGATCAATGAAAGTAACATTTCATGGCTACACAAGATTTCCTGTAAGTGCAGATGAGCCTGACATTTCATAAAATATCTTCTATCATTTTTCTTTTTTGTTTGTTTTACTGTTTCACTCCTGTCAGTGTTATCAACTGCAATCAATTTTATTATGAGTATCATGAGCATCTTCATGTACCCTTTTGAATAGAATTTAACCATTTACAAAATTTTTTTATTTGTATTATTTCAGTCTTCACAAGGCACGATCACTGAACTGCTTGCTGCATAACATATTTTTTTTTAAACTGTATAACCATCAATGGACAGCATATCTTCAAAACAAAGAGATCTGTATCTTCTCATGAGAAATTACACCAGATAGCTTTATATAAAAAAAAAATTAACAAGTTAATTCAAAGCCCTTGTTCCAATAAAAACAGAAAACTCTTTGTGAATTTGATGGAAAGCTTCAATTTTATGCAACAGAATTAGTACAGAAGGAAAATGGTAAACTTGCAGGTGGAGTTATGTGTAAAAAAAAAAAAGAAAAGCAAACAAAGAGACAAGCATAAGGGAACTTAAGGCTAGCATTGTCATACATGTTAGTTCAAGATAACGCACAGCAAAGCTTTTGTTGGGATAGGGAAGGGAGAGGGAATTAATTTCATCTACTACAAACTAATGTGGTGTCTACATGAATCAATAAGCATTTCTGCTGTCATTACACAGATTATACTGTAAGATACCCTTTTAAAAACTAATTTTGAAGTTAAAAGGTAAATGAACAGAAAATGTGAGAAATAGCTTGTTCTACAGGTTATTAACCTAAACTGTGTATCTGTGGCAATGAAGGAAGGAGAGCTACTGATGGGGATACTCTATGGGTTGATTGGTCTAGACCTAAACCAAGTTAGTAGCTGACACATCTGACACCACAAAACCACAGGTTGACACCCTTCTGGGCGAGGTTTTATGTTGTCTGTTATTGCCAAAGGGCTGTATGGATTCTGAGTTGACACTAGTTTTGTACTCAAATAGTCCACACTTTATTTATATCATGTCATAAATGTACAACATAAACACATCAATAAACTATACCTATGCAGACTTACATCTATATGGAGAAACAGATACTAATAGTAATCTATATATTCGAGTCCTAATTTATCATATAGTTCATTGCACTTATTAATTAATTAGTATTGATGGGTATCTCTAGAGGCAGGGTAGTGCACTGTTGACTTTCAGTTGTCATTCCTAGGAGGTATATGCTTCACTCTGTTCAGGTTAACTTCAACCTTTAAGGACTGTCCTCACCACAAAAGAAAGCTTACGATACCGGTGAATATTTACAGGTATTACCAGCTACATCTCATGGAGAAGTAACATATTTCAAGTTTCCACATAAGTGCCAGGATGTATACCTCGACGTTGTGACAAGCAACAAGACTTCAATAAAATCTCAATTTCAAACCCTTTTAATCAGAGAAGGATGACATGAAGACATTTTATGAGGATTTTTGTTCCTGAGAAGATTAACTCTGTACACATCACCAAGCATATCAGAGCAAAATGAATATTTATGCCTTCTCAGGGCATTCACAGGATGATAGTATAAACAAATGGCAGATGAATAGTGGATTAATATTTCATCGAGCGATCATGTATCGCAAACTTGTCTGGGATAACAATCAAGCTGTTGAATGCAGCGTCATGGAATGAATCATGAAGGAATGTTGTACTAATTACAGTAGTGCTTCCTGTTTGGCTTTTTCTGGCAAGAACATTTCTTTCATTTAGTTTCACCTTGGCCTACACTTTGCTTTTGAACAATTGGAGGATGAATTACTTAATATGGTGATGTTTCCTGCTGTTGCAGGAAATGTTCTATGATGAACTCCCCCAAAATAGATTATCCCAGTACTAAATAGGATTCTTTTGTCATTTTGTAGCATGGATACTTCCACGTATGGTATTATATGAACTTACACTGCTTTAAACTTTAACATATCTAACTATGACCATAAATTACATCATCATGGTGACAGACAAGAAAATGTCTCTCAAATAATCCCCATTCACCTACAACCTCTACATATTAAAAACCTCATACTTTCAACTCATCATCAAACCTCTTAAATTAACCATATACCGCTTTTTTCCTGTCTCTAGTTTTGAGTCTTAATACTACAAGACTTACACATTTGACTGTATGAGCCTCTTTTCCAACGTCCCTTCCATACAAGAATTCTAACTTCATGACTCTCTCTCTCTCCAGTGAAAACCAAACAGAATTCCAGACATCACATTTCATGCACACACAAATTACACACAAATGAGCTTCACTTTCAAAGTGTCAAACCCTGCCATGGTTAAATATTCCCAGTGGATCCTTTCAGGAAACCAAAGTGCAGACTACTATGAAAGCAGGTGTGAAAGTCATCTAGAAAAAAGACCTCAGTTCAAATTTGTTCACTCTGTCCATTCGCTATGTGAATATATCCATGTGAGTAGGGATAAAATGGTCAGTTCATGGAAGCAAGGTTCTTATAAGCTACTGTAGGTATACAGAGGGAACTCACAACTTACTGTTTCCATTGCTTCAGACTAATGTGGATAAATGTCTGTATGGCTATAGGGAAGGGGTAATGTTGTCACAAGCTATTGAAGCAATGCAAAGGGGGCTCCCAGATTCTTTTTTTCCCACGTCTTGATAGTACCAGTACTGGTATGGATGTATGGATTTTGACGGGGTAGATGGTTCTCTTAAAACAAGGTAGGTTCCATAAACATAATTGCTATTAAGCAGAGGGAGCTATGAACATTTTTCGTCTTACATCAAAGAAAGTCAAAGTACCAAAAATCAATATCTCCCTTATTAGTTTTGTTTTTTTATTGCAGGGAAACATGGCACAACCATGCAACAGTTACACAAAGTAGTAGGCAGGCAGATCAGGTTTTGCTATAAAACAATTCAAACAAAAAAAAAAAATTGTGCAAACTAAGGTCAGGGCTAATGTGCAATTTAAACAGAATTAATTACATGACATTTTCTGTGCCAGGAAAACAATTTGACTCAAAGGTATGATCTTTCGAGATTTTTTATTTTTGGGGGGTTTCAAACAAAGTCAAACGAGGAATAAAGAGAATGGAAATATTTTGTAAAATTTAGGTAAGAAAACTCCCACAGAGTAAAATGAATCAACATCTTCCCCACTAAAGAACTCCCAGACCAAGTGATTAATGAAGTGGAATCATGAAAAGTTTCCTTGAAATGAGAAGAAATGTGTGAAAGAGGACAAACTGTAGCATAATGTCTTCCATTTTCTCCCAAAGAGATGGCTGCCTAAGAAAACCTAATCATGTTCATGTTGGTATACATACCATGAACTTAGACTTATGAAGATCAGTGAAAAATCCAACTTATGACCACCATCACATCCCATCACAAAACTACCCACATGTCAAATGAATTGAAGACAAAACCTACAGGAAAATGTCATGTTTGGGGAAGCAAATCAGAAAACTGCAGAAATGAACTGAATGACAAAAGAAAGTGATGGCGCCATACCGTCTCTCTAGCTCCTCAGCCACGCTAGCCAAGAGACTCCTTTGCAGGAAGAAGGGAAAGTCATCGGAGTTATTTTAACGGGCACTGTATAACATTTCCTATGGTATGTGTACTCTTCTAGTAATGTTCAACTAAGGGGAAGCGATGATAGTTTAGTAACCCAATTGCTCCACCCCTAGGACCCTCATCAACTGCTCCAAAGTCTTATGGTCAATTCAAGTTAAAAAAATTAAAAATTTTTACATTATTTAACTGGAAAGGCTTTTGAATTACGCCAAAAAGGAGAGCAGTGAATTCAGTAATATGCAACACAAACATGGTCTCTTTTCAAGGAAAAAGTATTAATCCGAAAAAGGTGAATCCCCCTGAGTCGGATAGTTCCTTGCCGGCTTTCAAAAGAGACTGATGCATGAAAAGTGTCAGACACAGGTATAACAAAAGGGGTCCAGTAAAGTCTCCCTTCTAAAAGGTTCTCAACAACAAAATTCATGTATTTTCTGATGCATGATTAACTGATACTGTCAGAGGTCATGTGTTTTTACTGACTCAAAATACTCCTAACTTTTCTCTTCCCAAATATTTGACACAACTAAGAATGAACTCTCCCATAATATAAACCATGCAATATATTAGTTCCACAAAATTTATAATCAAAAATGCAACTTTTTTTTTTTCTTTTCAATCAATGATGGCTTTGTCATAAAAGAAACATGGTCTGAAATTCTTCAGGAACATGACAAAATCGACTGTACACAAATGAAAGGAACTTCAAATCCTGATCATCAAATCACAAGACTCATTCATATCAGTCTTAAAGCAATATGCATCAAATACAAGTCAACAATACATGACACAAAGGGAAAATGATGACAACATGCACACACAGCTTTCATGCATTCATCTTTCTTTTAAAAGCAATTCTGCTAATCTGCAACACAACATTTTTTTCTCAATTTCAAACGAAAGTCTACATTTTTGGCTAAATTTTTGTCTTCTCTTTTGCAAACAATATGAAAAAAAGTCTAATGGCCACTATTTCCTAATTGAGCTCGGTGTCAAATATAAATGAAACAAAAATTGTGAGAAATGTTATTTCTTATATCTCCCTTACAGAAAAATCTGCAATGTCAAGTTTTGACAGTGAGGGCGACATTCAGTAATATGCTTTCAAAGTAGCATGACATGGAACTCCCATACTGGCTACAACTTCAGAAAGGCTTGGGACAAAATAGGCCTACTTCACCATCCACTGTATCCAACCAGTATTATAAACAGAACTCACTCAAAACTTATCCATCCCTTACATCATTTTTCTGTTTTGCAAGGGGAAACAAGAACCTCTCCTCCCCCAATAAACACCAACCGTAAATTAAGAAATTGAAAAATATCCATTTATAACACAAGCTGCTGCCTACCTTGAATTAGGAAAAATGGGCTTTATTTAAATGTAACTTTACTTACATACAACAACCCCTGAATGTTTCAGCCTTGATATAATAGCATTCAAGATTTAAAGAAGAACTCAATTCATTCTGAAAATGTTTTTGTTACTTTCTCTGAAATATCAAACAAAATTGCAACTGAAATCACACTTGATTTGAACTAAGGTCAAGTCGGGATTAACAGGACACTTGCACTATTAAACACAGAACATACTAAAAATAAACAATAAACCTCTAATTTACGAAACACATCTTTTTTACACTTGCTACTATGTTTACTGGCAGATGCTACGTTTCATCACATAGCTACAGGGAGAGGGTGTGAGTGGACGGAAGACAGGGGAGGGGAATGGAGAGGGGTGAACTTACTTTCTATTTGATGGATCTTCGTGCTCCTGGGGGCTCCAGTTCCCACCTTGATAGTGCGAGTTACCCATGTCATTGTTGACTTTTGGCTGTTGAATAGGCAATGCACTCTTCACACCTTCAACTGTGAATAAGAAGAGACAGTCTATACTAATTACAATGCCAGAGAGGGAGGCAGTCCTCTTATGGTTTGATAAAGCTTGTAATGAAGATGATTTCACCTATGTGTGAAACATTGCAGGGCCATTTAAATAGATCATAAAAGCAACTTTTAATAGCATGCAGTCATCATCCCATCTGATAAGAGAGATGTTTGTTGTCTGAAATAGTCACACCTGATCAATGAATTTTTATTCTTGAAATGATGAAATTCCCAACATGACTATAAGCCAATGAGAGTTGTCACAAAGATACACTGCTAGGATTTTACAGAATTTTTAAAGTCATTCCTTGAACACAGTCTTTTGGATGAAAAGAAAAAATCTTCACAAAACACTAAATCAAGTATTCGGCACTGTGACCAAAAACAAAAGAAACACTAAAAACCTGCCACCATTTTATGGATGATATTGCACTCTGCAGGGTCTGCTCAAAGAATTCCATGCCTACCATAATAACATCCACATGTGATTGCTTTTCCATACACTGTGCAGCCCCTCATCATATGTTCTCTTTCTAGCAGGCAGGAATTGCCGGATAGGTACAGGATGGAAGTAATACACAAATTGTAAGAGTTATTTCAGAAGTCCGAGGCCAAAATTTGCAATTTATTTGGCACAAAAGACTTGGCAAATTCTAGGATGATATCTGAAGTTTGTCCTTTCCAATCCCACATCCTCAAAATGACATACAGGGAATGGCACAAGTTGCTGTCAGTCCCCTGCCCTCAGATACGGTTTTGCTTATGACCTTTATAATGATTACCTAACGTCATGAGGAAGCAGCAAATGTTGCTAAACTTCTCATTATTTATGCAACTTGTGTTTCTTCTCAATGAGCACAACATCCACTTTCAAAATTACGTCAAGTTGGTAAACATACTGTTACCGAAATCTCCGTGACAGGAAGGAAGGAAGGAACCTGTCACATAGCATTTCCAGCATAGCCAAACTACAAATGAAACATCTGATTCTAACTTCTGCATGAAACCAACATTTCAGACACGATCACAATACAAACTAAAAGGTGCCATTCAAATTTTTTGGGGGGATGACATAAAAAAAAGACTTAACTATGGAAATAACTCACGGTCAATTTCTGAGGTAGGTCTGTCTTTATGTTTACTTGTGACTTTGGAAGGGATTTTCTTATCAGGAACACTCTGAAAATGAAAAGGAAGTCACATAAAAAACCAACTTATTGCTTATTGCTTCTATATTACAGTGGTGCAGCCTCATATGTTAATCACAACATTTCACTTACATAAATAAGATGACTAAAGCATTATCTTTGAATTGACACTGACATCTGAAGATAATCTTCAAGTTTAATATTTTTAATCAGTCTTATGCAGATACTTGTGGCAAGTCCATAGCTTCTCTCAACTAACAATTGACTGTATACCTTCTTAAACTCCAGGTATCAAGCAAATCTTCAGAGCACTTCCATAATAATGCATAATGATACTTAACGATACATAATAAGCATAATGATACTTTGTAATTTTGCACATAACTACACAATACTGCATTTTGGAATTAGCCACAGCACGTGCACACTGCTCATTATAGCCTTCATGTAATTTTTGGCTCGGTTACATCCTGCAATGAGCTGACTGCCGGCGGCACATATCTCTGCAGACTCTGTGGCAATCGCGCTCTCCAGCTGCCGTTGCCTTTGTTCATGACGATGAGATTGCATGCAGTTTAATTCCCTCATTTGACCTTTGACCTGGGCTCTTTGTGTTTATTCCAAAATACTGTATTGTTACAATCATAAAATGATAAAAAGATTTCTTACTTAATACTTTGAATGCTGTAGTTGTGCTAATACTGAAGGTACAGATCTGGCACACCAAAAATCTTGAGGTGTACATCTGAATGCATACTTATGGTATTTCTGTCACCAAAGTAAATTGTGAGAGTACGGTAAAGAAAAAACAGATACTAACTAGTTCAACGTTATCTTCTTCATCATCAACAGGGCGAAACGAGGCAGGATTCGTATTTCGGACTTTTTCAATCAGGTCCCTCATGAGTTGACTAGTGAGACTGTGAAAGTCTGCAAAGAGTGGATGCTGAAAAAAATACACAAAAACTGTCACTGATAGAGACAAAACACAACTTACTGGCAAATATGGTAGTGGGACGGAAACAGCGTGGGGAGAACAGACAGATAAATCAATTTTAAAGTAACAGAGCTAGGAGCTACTCCATCAATTAATCAATAAAACAATCAATCAATTGATCAATAAATCATAGACATTTGCAAAGTGCCAGCATCAACAACAGTTCTTTAAAGGCACTAACAGTATGCAAAAGGTATCCCCTTTGGGTTTAAGGATAGTGATACCTGTTTCAGTCTCTGGTGGTTAGTTGCATTCCAGCAAACCTTCAGTGACTCCTATGCAATAGGTACATATCCCTTTTTGGTTTAAGGATAGTGATACCTGTTTTGGTCTCTGGTGGTTAGTTGCATTCCAGCAAACCTTCAGTGACTCCTGTGCAGCAGGTACACATCCTTTTTTTTGGTTTAAGGATTGTCATACCTACTTTGGTCTCTGGGGGTTAGTTGGATTCCAGCAAAGCTTCAGTGACTTTTATGCAATAGGAACATATCCCTTTTTGGTTTAAGCCTTAGTGGATAAGTGATAAGGATAGTGATACTAGGAGATAAATTTAATGCTTGAAAACCTATTACAGTAGGGAAAAAGGCAATCATCACTTTTTCTCTAACAGCAATGTTTATATCATCTGAAATAGAGTTAAACTCTTAGAAAGAGTTATTTTGCAGAGCCACAAAACTATCTGGAAGCCAATCATTTATGCAAGAAAAAATGACACTGTACTGCCTTGGAAGAAAAGAATTTACAAATTATCATTGACCCCTTTTTACCAGCCTCCCTTTTAAATTATTAAATATGATAAATCACATATTAATTGTTCAACAAAGTAGTGTGACCTATATCACATCTACATATAGACCAAAAATACTTTGTCCATCTTGTAGTTCTGTTATGTTAGGCGATTACTACACATGACATCAGACAAATTTCTTGCTATCACAAGTACAAAGTCCAAGGATGCATTGTGGTCAACAAAATCAAATGGTTCCAATTAACCTTGCATTTGTCATACTAGGCAGGCTTCTATGCTGTATGTCCTATTACCATGACACTTTTGACTTTTAAGTTTAGATTTGCTGACTTAAGTTTAAAGTATTTTCTGTATCAAGTTTATGTGCAAATCATCTTATACCCTACACGAGCCTCACAGAATTCAGTTGGCAGAACATAATGGCATTGACTGCAAACATAAAATTTATCCCATACTGTTAGTCATTAAATCTATGATAAAGTAGGGGACAGGAGCTTCAACTTCTCCCTGTAAAGAAGAGTACCTTAACTGCAATAACAAGAATTAGAAGCTGACTTTGTATAAAATGTTAGACCCTTCAAGCAGTACTTGAGAAGCTAATGGCAATTTCAAATGTCAAGGTAGATTTCTGTGTACACAATGCAGGTGTTGAGATGCACTTGACAAATTTGTGGACTTCCCAATGTGATGAACAGTACCCTCTCTGACTGCCTCTAGTGAGTGAGTTGCCATTAAAACAAACTGGAATTTATCTTTTGAGTGTCCTTATATTGGAGGCTGGAGAGGAACTAAAGGATGCACAAATATCAAGCAAGTACTTCAAAAATAATTGCCCTTTTTTCAAATGTGCCAGATGTACTTAAATGGCTACAACTCTAACATATTCACTAGCTCCATGGTAAATTTCCACCCCAGAAACACAAATGTAGAAAATGCTGACATGGTTAAATCCTAAAAAACACACATGAAAAACCAGAATGGCCTTGTATCATTGTAACAGACATTGCAAATCAGTTTCAAGAGTACTGTCACTTTCTGTCCATCAGCATTAAAATTGAGGAACTAAGCAGAATAATTAGACAGATCCTTACAAAAAGATTATTAATGACATCTCCTTCGTTAAGAGTTGTTAGGGGTTAACAGTTACCATACTTAGCCAAGAAGATCACACTTTTAAGGCTTAAACCATACCATCTCTAATGGTCAACATACTTTTCGCAAATCAGCTGAACCTACCATAGTGTCACAACATTTTGTCCTCAACCATCTTGCCTCCTCCCACTCCTCAAGCAATGACCAAACCACCAAAACATGGAAAATAACTAAGAAACCAAGTTGTTTACGAATGCACTGATATGCTGAACAAGCAATGCTCACAAGGATTAGGTACACCATATTTTTTAGGAGGAGATGGAACCTTCTGTTGTTATGCAGATAATATAGGCCTACGTACTTCTACTTACAATGTCAAAATACTAACCAGTCTTGCAATACTGGATACTACCATGGGTTAAATACAGGGTTTGTACACTTTTCTCAGGATAAAATTCAAGCACTTTTCAAGGACTTTTCAAGGTGCAACTTTGTTTTTCAAGGACATCAAACCACTTTTACAGAGCACTCTCAAAATTTTTCCTACCATGAAATACTTAAGCACACCTGAGGTTGGCAAGAAACAATGCCTTTTTAAGGATGGCAGCACTAATAGTAATAATCAAAATGAACTTCTATGTAATGCGAACTCTCATCTTAAGGAACCACTAACCAAGTATCTTACTGTACAAGAGAATTTGTAGTTGAAGAAGCATTTTGCAGATTTCAACAAAAATGTCCATAGGGCCCACATGGAACCTTGGACCAAAATGCCTCAAAACGTAAACAAATCACTAACCAAGCATCACTATCAAGTCTATCATGGGCCTTGAACTTTATTCAAAATTACCTG
>JAAAJZ020271795.1:0-12761 GCA_010015985.2 Actinopyga echinites
TCACAGTCACAAAAAGGTTGTCCTTCAAATTTGCCTGGAGCAATTTCAGCATGATGCAGGTTACTGTGAGTGTGTCTTGGAAGTGTCAATTGTTTGTCTTTAAATTGGAGGAGGGGCTAAAGTTAGTTTTATAGTTGGGAGAATTGGTACTGCATGTGTGGGGTGAGACTTGGGAGCCTTTAAAACAGGGAGATTTACTTCTGCTAAACCATGAATCCTTAAAACTAATGTGGCCTTCAGCTAAAAGTACAACTGCATTTACGGCAACAAAGACTTAACTTCAAATCTCTGTAAGGTGCAGTTTGATGAGTGAGATGCAAGTTCAAAGATTACATCAAAAATATCTTCTTAGTAAGAAGCCATTATGCTGACAATTTTTTTTCACTGAAAATGGAAAAGAGAATTTTACCCACCTTTTTCTGGAAAGGGGGACTAATCTCTCCCTCCTTCCTTCCCCCTCCCTCCCTGCCTGGCAGAAACTGTGACAGTGGACATGGTCAAGTTAGGGATAAGTCACAGTACTTTGACTTACACAAAGGCAAGTCATATTCTAACTACACCTTCAGAGTAGCAGCAGGACCACTCTAACTGGTTGTATGCGTAGCACAGTGAGTTGCATGTGCTGTTGTGTCAGAGAAACAGCCTTGGTAAATAAAACTAGTATATTGGGTACTTAGGGGGTGAAAGGGCTAAAGACTGAGCATGTTAGGAGAATGTTAATCATCTGGGGTGAGAAGTGTGTATAGATTTGATAGTTGGTGTAGGGGAAGGGGTTAATTAAAAGTAGGGAAGAGAATTCCTATGAGGAAGATAGAAGAATAGTGAAGGTTTAACTTGCAAGGCTAATTTTCTCTAGAAATGAGTCCCACTTTAGCATCCTAGAAGTTGCAAAACATTACAAAATTCAATGAAGTCAAAGACTGCAACAATTCGGTAACATTTAATCATTTATTAACATAATTATAGTTATAACTTAATTATAGCATAATTTATTATTGATTGCTGATTGCTGTAGAAAAGTATAAACTTTAAAGCAAGAAATGATGGCAAACTTTAAAAGGAATGATTTATCAATGCATTTCAAGTTTTGGTGGCAATACAATTCAAAGGCATACATATTGATACCCATCATGAACAAAGTATGGAGAAGAACAAAATGGTATGAATATGCAGAAAATGGTATGAATATACAGAAATTGTACGAATATGCAAACCAACGAACGGTATGATAGCAACAAGATAATGACAGATCTGATGAGAGGAATGGTTTACTGTTGCAGGAGTAATTTCATACCAGACATGGAAAGAACGAACATGAAGTCACAAAAATAACTGTAAAAAAGCTTGCAAAATGAATCTCATCGGTCCCCCCCCACCCCATCTTCATATCTTGTCCAGTAGCTGATAAATGAAATGTGTAAATTTATTCACAATATCTGAAATAGTAAACTGCACAATACCTAGGGATGTGGGATGACATTCCTCAAAAACATGGCCTGTTTTTGTCCCTTAAGGATTTTGAAATAAAAATGTTCTTAAAACCTTGGGAGAATCACTTCTTTCCTGTAAAGAATGTTGTCAGGGGAGGGATTGCATAGTCTAGTCACTCCAAAGCAATTACACTGTCCCAAAGTTTGGAACAAGGAGCAGTGGCTTTAGGAAAAACACTGTAAAACAAAGATGGTATAAGTAGTACAAGAATAACATTAGACATACGAAATTTGAAATTCAGTAAATAAACTTCAACATTTTACCCCTTAGCACAGGAATGTCGTACGTGAAGATGGGGGTTGGACCAATGAGATTCAATTTCCAATCTCACTTGTGAGGTGGAGGATGCACGTTCCCACCCCACCTCCTCCATCCCCCCACTCCCCACTCCTTGTATTGTTCAGAGAAGTTCAGAACGATGGAATACTTTCCCAAATATTGGATCAATGGATGTAAAATTCTGCTGATATCTGAGAGTATGAAACTTCTTTACTTGCACATGATAATAGTGGACAAGCTTACTACCCCTACCCCTTCTTAATATAAAATCCATGATAACCACATCTACGTTGATAAATGTGTATATGTGCATTTACACATATAGGTGTCAAGTCACACCAATACACATACAGTGACACATTTCATCACTGTGAACTGGACATCCAATGTCCAACAAAAGTTTCTGCCATGCTGGGTGAACATCTCAAACACATCCTGTATAATACACCATGTGAAATTCCTCCAAGGCAAAGTTTCATGACCCTCGGCATTCCTTGTCCCTTTGTCAGATTCTCTCACCTATGCACACAATTTCACCTCCCAACACTTGCTGAGGTACTTGGATATTTCCACAAAAAGAATCCCACAACATTTTTAAAGTGTTTAACCATGCTTCACTAAATTTACTGAAGTACCTTCTTCAAACAGTAAATGTTTGAGTATTCTGATCTCGTATACCACTGTCCATGCAGCTGCATATTTAAGAGACCCCATCTTCAGGATTCAATTCTTGAGTTGTGTGGTAAGGGTGAATGGCAGACAAGGAGAAAATTCCTGTTGAACAGGTATGAACATGTTTTAACAGGTGTGGACAGGTCCAGAGGGGAATTGAAAACATGTATCAACAGGTTTTAACAGGAACTAGTAAGTTACCTTTTGGTACCTGCTGATTTCATTCACTCCACCAGGTAGTTGGATACCTGCCTGTTCATCCCTGTTGATACCAGTTCACCTGTTGGAATTTCAACAGGTGTCAACAGGAATTTTCTCCTGAGAGATACGTTTTACCACAGCTGCAGGAAACTGAATCTGTAGTGCTGCATAAAAATGTACACAAATGTCAGCTAGTAACTCTAATGAACACCTAGTACTGGTGAAAGAAGGCTGAGCTAAGACAAACAGTGCTTATTGCAAATCTTGTAAAAATAAAAGATTTTTACATATTTGTAAGAAGAATGACGACTTTAAAAACTTAACAAAACAATTTGCAATGAACCAACTGAATAACACTTGAACGCAACTTTGAATTTTCAATAAAATTTTAATCTTCATAAATGATGATTGTTTCATCACATTTCAGCATAAACAGTGTAGTGTCATATTTTTGAGCTATGCACGGCCTCTCACTTTGTCCCTATTTTTTGTTTACTGGCATTTTTTCTTTTCATTGTGATGTGGTATAAACACTAAAGAACAAATTCATCAGAAAAAAAAAAAAAAAAAATTCCACCAAAATTTGTTAAAGCATGAAAAGTGTCCAGCCTCTGTAGTATGCTTTGTTACAGTAGGTTTATTAACTCTAATTGAAAATTCACATTTTCACCTTTGGGAGATATACTATAGTACTGTACTTCCCATGCTGAATATTCAAGAGACTCCATGCTCGGGGATTCAATTCTTGAGTTGTTCGGCGAGGGTGAATAGCAGATTTTATTTCATCAAATCTGCAGGAAATTGAACTTATTTGTAGCAACACATAAAAGTGTACACAAATGTCAGCTAGTAACTCTAATGAAAGCCTAGTACTGGTGGAAGGCTGGGCTAAGAAAAGTTGTGCTTATTTTCAAAACTTGTAACAATCACATTCCAAATAAAGGCTTTGTAAATATTTGTCAGAAGAATAACTACTTTAAAATCTTGAGAAAACAATCTGCAATGAACGAACTGAATAAAACCTAAAGACAACTTTGAATTTTCAAACAATTTTAATTTTTACAATGAGGGTTACCTCACCACATTTCCCCATAAACAGTGTACAGTGCAATAAATTTGACTGTGCTGTGTACTGCCTCTCATTCTGTTCCTATAGTATCTTCTCTCAATACTGGATTTTTTTCCTATCACTGTGATTTGGTAAAAGTGACAACATTTTTACATTAAAGACCAAAATAAAAATATCAATGTTATTAAGTTATATCATGCCATTACATTACATGACGCCGCATTAATTCCATTTCTTAGAGATTATACAAATAGCGCCTACAGCAACCGGCGTGGCATATCTGAGGAAATCTGATGAAGTTTGCCTGTGGCAAGAATTCCAACTTTTGACTTAGGAATTTTTACTGGGAAGTTTATGTAAGTTTTAGGAATTTTGTATTGCTGTAATTATGATGACAAAAATCTAAATAGACAGGCATACTTCCACCCAATGCCGGGATGGAATTAGAAATTTGCGATTTGTGTATATAAAAGCTGACTGATAAAACTACTCGGTACGACAGACGAAAAAAAACTTAATTTCTACTTCTTATCAGCTATACGAGCAAGAAGTAATAAAAAAAAAGTGTAAAAAAATTTCGTCCCAGCTTCAGATTCAACCCTTTGGGAGATCTACTCAAATTGTCTGGATGTGCCGTTTGTTGGTAACTAAATTGAACAGATATCAAGGATTAATTGTTTAATTGAATCCCTTCAAAGTAAAACTTAAAATCCAGCTTTCCACATTCCGCAATTTAAAAGTGTATTCCACGTCAATACACACTTTGCTTGGATTTTACTTCATTTGGTCAGCAGTTTGAGACCTTTTAATTATCTGCCATGTGATTAGATATTGAGCATGACGCACAGAGACAAAAATTTTGTTGGACCTCACAAAAAGGTCAAATACAATTTAAAGTAAATAAGATTGAATCGTCTGAACAATTGCTTTAAATTGCTGAAAATTGTTTTCGCGTTAGAGCGTGCATAGGGGATGAAATGGGGAGATTAAGTGAACACAATGAATCATACTTCTCAAGGTTGACTTGAGTATAACTTGTTTTACTACAAAGGAATGACTTTGGTGTCGAATTTAAATACACGATTGTAAAGGAATCGGAAAGGAACGGATTACAAGGTTACATACCAATGGATGTAATCCCTTGTTAGTCAAATTGTAACCCAAAGAAAGCGAGAAATTGGAACGAAAGAAATTTATCTTCAACAAAGTTCTCATTCATAATTTATCACGGATTACCTTTTTAGGTCAGATATTTGGGAGGAATGTGTAAATTAACCGCCGTTCACCTTTATGACATCTGAAGCCATACCTGGAATCGATACCTTCGTTATTATGAAGCTTTAGGAAAACTTTAAATATACTGGACATTTCAGAAATGACAACAAGTTCGG
This sequence comes from Actinopyga echinites, assembly GCA_010015985.2. Lineage (NCBI taxonomy): Eukaryota > Metazoa > Echinodermata > Holothuroidea > Aspidochirotida > Holothuriidae > Actinopyga > Actinopyga echinites. The sequence goes on from JAAAJZ020271795.1 coordinate 5,104, forward strand.
TTGGAATTAATTACACCTAAGAAATCCAAGAAAATTGTAGTAAATAAAATGAAAAATGTGCGGTAAATGGGCAAAATTAAACAGAACTGGCAAATAGATTCTTTTTAGAGAGATATGGTAAGATTTGATCCAATTAGGAAACAAGTAGACGTGGTTACCCCACGCAGAGTATGGGATTATTTGGGATACTGAATCAATCAACGATTACAAAATAAAACCACAGATAACTTTCTCTTCCAAATTGCATATTAACTTCTGAGAGCAATACATATAACCTTCACAGTTAAAAAGAGTTTTGAAAATTCTTCAAGAGTCATTTTATGAGAGGTTTTTTGCCAATTTTTGCAAATAAAACAAACAACCCGAAGAGAACGTCGCGTGAGATTGCAACTAAATTTCCAAATAAGCATTCCTACCAACTAACTTTTTCATTCGTGACTACCACTGGCTTTTTACGAAATTTATACCAGTATTTGCCGTGACTTTACTTAAATACTAACTACCGACTATAACGAAAGCGCAAAATAACACTAACATTATCATTGCAATATTGTACACATAAACGTGCAGCACTCCGTGGTAGTCTAAAAGTTCATGTGATTTTACATTTTAGGTCAATTCGGAGTTACCGTTTGGTCAAAGAATTGTGGGAAATTGTAGAACAGGTACAAACATTGCACAGCATCATGCTTAAATATGAAATAATCTTATTTTTCAATTTTGGGAAGGGTTATATGTAAACGAAGAAATTTTGGAAAGCTTTCGCACGTTATTCACTACTCGAATACAACATCGACATCTAATCTTGTATATTTGTAATCTATGTAAACACCCTCACGCAAATATATGGGAACAGGGCCCTGTCCCACTAAAAGTTACGCTTAATCTTAATTTTGATTTACATTAGCTAATTGAAAAGTAAATCATACTTAAGTTTGATTTAAAGTAGCTTACTCAAAAGTAAACCATACTTAAGTTTGATTTAAGTAGCTAATTCAAAAGTAAATCTACATAAGTTTGATTTATAGTAGCTTATTCAAAAGTAAATCATACTTAAGTTTGATTTTCAAAGACGTCTTACTTTATAAATCAAACTTAAGATTAATCGTTACTCTTTATGATCGATGTTAAGTTTGATTTGCATAGGCTTCTTCCATGACGACCGCATCAACCGTAAGATTGATCGTAAGTAACTCTTTATGAAACAATGCCCTGTAGTAATTTTTGGCTTGCGGAGTATAATTTCTAATCCCATCCTTTGTTTGATGATGAACTCAAATGTAGTACAAACTCCGGCCAAGCTTTTTTCTTTCGAGTTTTACTTACCTTCAACGGTGAGCTCTGCAGAGGCCGACACCTCGCCTTCCGAGTTGGTCAGTGTACACGTGTAAAGACCTTGGTCATTTTGTGTGACGTCATGAATTTTCAAATAAACTTCTTCTTCTTCCTCTCTGAAGTCGTACCTGTCTCTTTTCGTTAAGTGTTCGCCATCTTTTTTCCAGGCAACGCTAGGTTTAGGATCTCCTTGTATCATGCATAGGAATGTGGCATCACAGTCACTCTCTGCTCTGAGAGATTTTGGCAATTCTATGAACTCGGGCGGAGTCTTCTTCTTGCTTAAACTCGGCGGCGAGGGCGAAGAAATCGTTGTATCCGCAAAAGTGTCTCTTTCTGAGGACATTTCTTCCATTTGTGGCATACTTTCAGCTTGAGATGCGATTGATACCGTGATCTGAAATTCGGGAGAATTTTCCTCGTTAGGAACAGTGGATGGTTCGTCACTTAAAACGGATGGTTTCTTCGGCACTGAAGAGGAAATGTCTTCTGAAATGAAGAGTGGATCTTCGGCACCCTCTTCCACAGACTCTACGGAACCACTTCGTGGAATGTCACCGTCAGCCTCGTCCGCAACTGAAGAAACTGCAGAAACAACCCAAAAAATTAAATGAATGGATGACCAATCTTATTTCTGCACACCGAATCAGGAGGAAAGAAAAAAATGCAAAAGTTTCGATAAGTATGCAGTGTCCATAATGGCATCGGTACCGCACGTTACTTTCATTAATAAACGTTTTACTCTTAGTAATAAATTTCCTCGAAAAATTAAATGCCCTCTGTTTTTCTCTTGATAAATCTTGCACTCAAAAACCTGATTTTACGTAATGCCCTTTACACTAACCTTCCAACTGCACCTCAAAAGCTGCGTCCGCTGATCCAACGTCGTTCGTAGCTTTGCAAACATACTTCCCCTCGTCGTTCCTGCTTGTTTTCAGTATTTTTAGAAGACTCATACCTTCTTCCGTGTGAATGTTGTACCGTTCGTTACTCTCCAGTATCTCGCCATCTTTTTCCCACGTGATCTCTGGTTCCGGTTTGCCACGGACGATACAACTAAAGTGAGATGGCTTCGATAACGTTGCTGTCAGAGACTGAGGGCGTGCTACAAATTCGGGTGGTTTTGTATTTTTGTGCTGATTTTCCACGCTGGATCTTTGACTGCAGGGAGCACGGAATAGTCTAAATTTTAGCATTGCTTAGAATATCACGGAGAGTTAACTAGTGGACCAACTCACTTTATATAGTCACGTCAAACTTAAAAAATGTGTTATAGGTTTGCGTATTTTAGGAAGCTTAGACTGTAACGTCTTTATGAGTCAAACATTAAATCCACATCTTCGTCAGCCCTAAGTAAGTTTACATAATGGACAGTCAATTGAGGGATTGGTCGAAGTACTCTCTGATTGCCCATGAGCAGATCGTAATGAGTTGAACTACGCTGTACATTACACAACATTCTCAAATTACAGCGAGGTACGCATGGTTTGGAACGTGATGGCATGTGTCTGTAGCATACCGAGAGAAATAGCCTTGAAGGAAAGCAACGCCGTGGATGGGGTGCTGAAGTAAGAGAGACTCGAGGAAGAGTGACTAAAAATAAACGTGGGAGAATTTCAATCGTTTCGGGTGACGAGTGTGTCCCTTTAAGTTTATTGAATTTTACAAAGCGCCCAGTACTGAAAAATAATGTTAAAGTGTATTTACTAGCGATTTACGAAGAACAAAAAGTAACAAAATAAACAACTTTTCTTAAAGGAAGGTTTTTTCTTCATTACCTTGATGTCGTATAAGACGATGGTGTGTTTGAAGTTAGTTGCCTGGAACTGGGAGCAGACGAATAACTTGATGAAACTGTTTTCGTTGGTTCTTCAATATCTTGAGGAAAGATAAGATATAAAGTATGATAAAAACAAAGTTAATGCTACAACATTTCGTACTCGGTATGCTGGCTCAAGAAGACTGACGGCTTTTTTCAGAGGTAAATTGAAAGCCGGGCAATAGGGTGGTCAGTTTATTGTTGAATCGTTCTAGCACAGTACAAGACGAAAATGGGTAAACGGAGTCGTAGGTCTACTACGCAGGCTATGAAATTTCTCCTTTACGTGGCAAGCTATTCGGGCAGGGCACGTATAGTCAGTCGTCTTCTCAAGTTTTATTAGTACAACTACAAATTGCCCTGTCTCCACAAACTGGTGATTGTTTGAAGAACTAAAATCTGGTCTTTACAACAATAAAAGGCCTCTGATTTATCCATTCACTGTGTTGCTATGTGACATATGGACAAGAAAAGCGAGATGAAAGGAATCTTTGTCAATTGACAATGTTTGTATATTAGGGTATTCAACGGCTTGCTTTGTTGAGGAATAGGTGACAAAGTGACACATGTTGCTGGGAGTCTTTGTTGGTGGTCTGTGTAGATCTTGTGCCAAGAAGAAGGATTAACGCGGACCTTGGTCATAAGCTGAAATGGAAAGTAACTGCGAAATATCCCCTTTCAATGAAACCATGTTTAACTAAAGATTTGAAAATGGCGGTTGAAAGCCGGTTTACAATTCACGTAATCGTGGTAAAATGATGCCATTTTAGGGCATTTGGTGTTATGGGTTCACTCTGACCAGTGATGTTGGCAGTATATGGTGTATTTCTGGACGTGTCTCACGTAAGTTCTGTCAACAAGATGATACACGTGACATCATTAACTCTTAATTGGCTACACGGCTATTGTGTGTTATAAACAAGTGACTATATTTCCGCCATCGAGTACTTTTGGAGAAAAGATACAAAAGCCTATACTTGAATTATTACGAAAAGGCGGTAGTTATGTGCAGAATTTGAATGGCTGATAGGATTGCCTTAACCTTTACCTGCCCCTTCATTTCATCATAAGCTACCAGGAAAGCAGTTCCCTATCAGTTGAATTGAACGGTAGATGGGATTCCCCGTTTGAATTTGCATACAGTCTGTTTTCTGTACGACTTTATTTCATAATTAAAAATTAATTTGTTGTAGAACTATTATAACTGATCAGTGACAACTCCTTGATTTAAGACTGCAATATTTTTGATCAGAAATAACATAAGGAATCTTACTTGTAAGGGATATCAGAAAACTGAAATTTCTGTAATTTTTCAAAAGTTTGGGTGATTGCTTACATTGCTGTTTATAAATATTGTTATTGACAAAACGTTGTCGTTTATAAATATTGTTATTGCCAAGACGTAAACTTCACAATCTACCAGCTATTCATCTCGGTGTTCAAGTGAATGTATCTGCGGAAACTCACCAACAACCAATTCTGCGGAAGAACAAGCTTGTCCCTTGTCGTTCTTTGCCAAACATGTGTAGATTGCGTCGTCGTCATTAGTGACGTCACTGATGACAAGTGCACAACGACCGTCGTCACTTTGTTCAAATGTGTGCCGTGGCCCAGGGGTGAGGGATTTACCCTCGATTAACCACGCGACCTCTGGTTTAGGTACTCCTGTGACTTTGCAGTCGAATCGCGCGCTCTTATTGGCTTCCAATATTTCAACATCAGATATCTTTTGCAGAAAGATAGGAGGGCGCCCTGTCGGGACAGACTTCGGCTTATCTGCAATTTGAAGGGAAGGAAGAAAACGATTACGTGATATTTTTTGTTAAAGTAGACTGCAGTGACAAGCATAGTCACAATAGTTTAAATTGGCACACTCTCAATTCTTTAACGTGTTCTTATGTTACACAATACTTCTGTTCTTGAAAATTTTGTTGAGTACGGTATACCTACTGGATACGTTCCAGGGCTCTGTTTCATAAAGAGATACGATAATGTTAAGTTTGATTCATCGTGCAAAAGGCCTATGCAAATCAACGTTTGGATCAATCGCAACTCTGTGAAACTAGCCTAAGTTTGTAGCCTATACCTATGATACGCCATATCTATATCTTCCGGCTATACTTTTGAGATTGGTACTAAATGATATTTGTAAGGTTTGCCTGAAGTTTCAATAAGTTTGTTGTTAGGCCTACCCTTCATTACTTCCTTTGAGGCCAATAAATTTCTTACATCGTATAGGTACGGTAGTATGTGCAAAGTAAAACCTGGTCTCACCGTAACCATAAATCACACTGAGTGCTTTACGCTTTGCAAAAAGCGACAACAGTTCTACAGCAAAAAAGACACTAGAGGAACTAGATTTACGGTTGACAGTGAAGACACCACAGCGTGAAGTGGGGACTTTGTAGGTATCCCTTCGAAACATTGGCCCAAAGTATAATCCCCGTATTTCCACTCGTCACATGTGATGTGATTTTATACGGTATATCCTGTAGTAACTAAGGAGGGGTTGTACGAAAACGGAAGGGAACGAGTGGGTAGGGGAGAAACGGGACTCTAAATGGTTAAGGGGGTCCCACTAGACTGAAGGTCCACGACCTTCCCCCCCCCCGTTCAACCCATTTGAGTCCCGTTTCTCCCCTGCCCCCTCATTCCCATCGTTGTACCCCCCTTCCTTACGGTATTGCCAGAAAAAAAGTGGAAGACAGAAATATGAATCAGGGGTCACGAGACCGAGGGTCCGCGAGATAGAACGTGAAAAGTGCCATACGGTAGGTATAAGGGCACTGACTTTCGGTAGCGCGAACCTTCAGTCTCACGGACCGTCGGTCTCGGGGCTGAAACCAAAACAGTTTCCTTTTTTGAGAAATCTGTTGTGTAAGAGTAGCTATATAACAAAGCAAATATTCTTGGTAAATCCGGATTTTGAAGCGAATGCGCCTGAGGTTATAGACCTTAAAGCCAAGCTTTGGTGACAAGGCATTGTGGGAGTATTTCCCGTTATATTCTCTGAAATGTTTACTAAATTCAGCCTTGCAACAGTTGCATGCGGAATTCTAGCTTGTAGATAAAATAGCGTCGACCCTGAACTGCTGAAGCATGCTGAGTCGAATTCATTAATGACTTTGTTATCACTCGTAATCCCTGACTGTTTATATGGTCATTTTAGTTACGTCACCGGTATTGCCTTTCGGACCTATTAGCAGTCTTTAATTACACAGCCATGCGTATCTATGACCATAGAGCTTTTTAACTGACATTTAACAACAAGCATTTAAAAAAGCCATGTTTTCACAGCAATTGTTGAAACATCGGGACTGTTTACAAGTTAATTTGGTTTAATTTACTTTTTGGTGTTTTTTGTAGAGGACATTCACCTTCAGTGCGAAGAAAAGTTTTATCTTCTCTGTAAGTTTCTTGGCAATATTCTCAAGTGCTGTTCACAGAATTGTTCAGAAGGCTAACAAAACGAGCGTTTTCATTTTAAGTTGTTTCTCAGAAACATCCATTTATGCAAGAAAAACACCTTTCTACCCAATGAACGGCGAGGCATCATTTACAAAGTAGGCCTACTCTATGTAGTTAAATCAAGAGAATTGAGGGAAATTGAAACACGTACGAAATTACAGAAATATTGCAGTGTAAGACGTGTGAACTACTCGCACATTCTCGACAGAGAACAAGTGACACAAAAAAAAAAACATAAGCCAAAGCGGCAAAGTTTAAACACAACGAAAAATCGGCAACTCTGTGTCCAGAACAACTACCCAAGAAGTTTACCAAACCAGGCAAAGACTTGAAAAGACAGCGACAATTGTGAAAATATTGACAAAACAAAGAAGATCTGCGACGGAAATATCATTCTCATTCAATTATCTCCTCCGAATATATTCGAGAACGATTAGAATGTCAAACTGTCACGTAAAGAGAACTATGTGGTTTTGCGGTATACTTCCTAGGTAACAATTGAAGTAAACTTGATTGGACAGCCGTTTTTAACGTATTCCTCCTTTGGGACCTCCCTCAATTTGTAGATAACCCATCTCACCCGATCTTTCACCATGTTTCTCTTTTTTCTAGGGCGCATCCAGATGTCGGTATCGGACAATGACAAAAATATTAAAAACATCGTCCCGAATTATGACATTGATAATCTTTAATGGAGATGTCAACACGTAGATCGTTTTTCAATTTCGTAGAAATAAGGCCACAAAAATGCTGCGTTTTCATTTTTGATTCAATGTTTTTGTTTTGAATTGATCAAACTGAAGAATAAATAGTGTCGAAAATGCTGGAAAGCAGCAAACGTTTACATCGCTTCATCAAACGATACGGTAGGAGAAATCAATGCTGAAAACACACATCCTTATACCGAACTAGTCTTTTTCTGTTACTAGTTTTGCAATGTTATTTAACTTATTTTCATGGTCGATACATTAAAAAGCATACTTAGCATTTCTTATCGCCAAGCCCGTAACCAGACTTAGAGAGCAGGGGCGGGGGG
>JAAAJZ020272902.1:0-12750 GCA_010015985.2 Actinopyga echinites
GGGGGGAGCCCCTTTACCCCCCCCCCCCGCACAAATCCTGCCGACGCCCTTGACGTGCAGATACCTTAACAAATTTCGAACGTTCTGAATGTGAATACAGTTTGTCCAATGAAAATAACAGAGCGTCTTCAGTGCTGCGAACTTTACAATAAGCAAACTGTAAGGGATCTAGGTAGTTAGACACTAATCCCTTGATGAGATCTAAGACAAAACGTTCACAGACCATCATAGCAACTGAAGTTACAGGTACAGACCGTAAATCATTCAAACAAGTTATGGTGGGACTTTTTAAATTAGGAATGATACAAGATCGTTTCCAAATAGATTTTACAGTTTCAGTAGTAAAACAAAGTTTAAAAATATGTGTGTAAATAAAAGACACCTGACAAGAACAGTCTTTAAGAATGCGACAGGATACATTGTCTGGACGGGCAGCTTTTGAAGGGTTCAAACTATTAAAGTGGTAATTCAGAAGCGTCTAAAGTTAATTGTGGAAGGTCATCTATCTTAGCCGTAAAATCATGACGGTACCTCATTGAAACGTTGGTTTCATAAAGCCATCATAATTTGTCACGCACTGACCTGAGGGTTCTGTTCCTGTTAAAAAAATCCATTGTTAGTGTACGTGTCATTGTGAACCGTTCACTCTGTGGTAACTTGACTAGGCCTTCTTGTTGCTTGGATAACTTTTAGTGCTTAGTCATGTGTTTGTGATGGAAAAAAATTCTCACTTTTAAAAACATGTCAAATAAGTATAGAATGAACGCAATTAAAAATAAGGTCACGGTAGCTTAGCAACGTTATTTTGAAGAAACACGGTTCTGGCATAGAGAAACTCATTGTTTTGTAGTCCACGTAGTTCTTTCACCCAAACTTTTGAATTTTGAAATGATGCAACATTCATAACTCTTGTAGTGTACCGTATTTTGGGGGAGTTAAAATTACTACATGTTGTAAAGTTACCTACGTGGTTGTAGGTATTTAAAACCGATTTCAAGCTGAATGACGGAGGCTCTGAGGATAATCTAGGACTAAGCCAAATTGCAACACAATTCTGTTGTTGGACTGTTTCAATCTGTGACAAACCTTGTTGAAAACATACTGCATTCACTGTGACAACCAGGCATATAGCAAAAAACGATCACATGCCCCCAAAAATCTAATTTTAAAACCCTGAATTCAATGCCTCCTTCGTGCCATAGTTCAATCAAATGCCTAACTATCTAAGAGGAAATAATGGTTATTCGGGTTAACATATTGTTATGTGGACAGTTTACTTATTTTTACAGTGCATGGTACAGTACGGATATGAGTTAAGCATATACACAACCAATATCAATTTATGTCATAATATTATTATTATAGAGGCGAAATTTTCTCCTTTTGCCCCGGGCGTCAAAACCTCTAGCTACACCACTGGCACTAAAAAGACTGCAAAATAGAATTTCACTTCTTTGTTTTAAATGTAATAGCCAAACGGAAGGTCGGGGCTTTGTGGGTGGCAACGAAGGATGACGGCAGGGGTACTAAGTGGCTATGGAACATAAATTCTACACATGGTGTCGAACAAGAAGTATTTGTAGTAACAATTCTTAAATATTCTACTTGACGTTTCATTGGAAAAAAACTTTGGATTTCATTCCTGCTATCTCTTTACCTTTCCATTATTACTATTATTTTTATCTTTGTTTTGGGATCCAAAGTACCCTGTAAGTTATTCAAAGTAACATTTCCAAAGTTTGGTTATAATTAGGCAGACAGAGCCTTACAGGGAACCCACAAGCGTACGGGACCTTTCCTCGAATTGGCAAAGGAGTGTGCACTTTAACCCGAAATATTTCACCACAGGCGTGCCCAAAAATGCTTGATTTGCCCCAAAATAGAAAATTTTCTGCCAGAATGAGGGGTAGGGCTACAACATCCCAGTCGTTTCCTTCGGTCATGTATGCTTATGACGACATCAAACACTATTATTGGTCATGTACGCTGCATTGTAATGAAGTGCCTAGAACTACCATTCCCATTAGAAGTATACGCGAACAAACGTTAAAACCAAGGAACAAACTCAATGACCGATTGGTGGATTACGGCCAGTCTCAGGAGGACAGAGAAGATAAGACATAAAAAACTGTTAAAAAACTTCTGAATACAAGTTCATGTTCACCTTCCTGCCTCTCGATCAAGGGCGGTTCCCGTGGGGGGGGGGGGTGGAGTTGCGATCGACCCTTTAGGTCGACCGAGACAACATAAAAAGTATGCGATAAAATTTTTCAAAAATAATAAAATCGGTTCTAAATCGCCACAGTTTGTGGGTCATTTCCGGTATATGAAGTATTTTGAGGCGTGTGATGACCTCAGTTCAATAAAGAAACTGAATCATCTTTGGTCGGGCGTATCGATTGAAATACCTAGATGATCATTATAATGTCTAAATTATGTACTTCATATACCGTCAGTTAGAGTGAAAAGCGCTGCAGATAAGCCTAGCTGGTTGAGTTGAGGCAAATTGGGACCTTAAGGGTAAATTATTTAAGTTAGGTCCAAAAGCATGTCAAACCTTCTGCTGCTGAGTAGGCTACCTTGTTCCTAATGTTACATCGATCAATCCAACCGCCGGGATTCTTCAGTAGAATATCTTGAAGTTCTTGAACCTGTGGTTTTGACAAGGCCTTCATTAGTTCAAAGCAATTTCGTAGCCCATTATTTTTATTTATTTTTTTTTTCGATTGTCGATTTGTCGTATTCCTAAAACTTGCTTTAATACCTGTAGGCGTACGGAGGTCAAAATATCTATGGTGGCAAGGATGGTTTTTCCCCGAATATTGAATTTTGGACCACTTTGCCCCAATTTTGGCTCCAAAAGAGCATAATTTATTTTGGTTTGACTCTGATTTGCCCAAATGGACCCAATAATTTTGCCCGACGGGGGGGGGGGGATATTCCCATGCCCTCCCGCCTCGTACGCTTACGTTAATACCACCAATTTATGGCAAGCTAGACTGAGGAGACTTGTAAAGCTACAACAACCGTCGAAATACTACCGTCAGAATCAAAGTTGTGGCAAGCTATATATATTTATGGAGGATGCAACATGACTGCCACTGTGTCAGATGATCAGATTCATGCACTTGAAAGCCGGTCATCGTAAAACATTCAGAACTTATCCCAACTGCTTATAGAGAAGTGCTACCGCATGTCTCATCATTTCGTGTGCTTTTGCTGTAACACCCTTACTCGAAATCCATACATGGGCAAGACATCGATTTCATATCTGGCCCACATCTGGTTCAGGTATGGGATTTATATCTGTTATATCCAGATAAAAAATTAGGCAGAAATACCCCAGATCAACGCCAGAACCAGATCTAAGCCATATCTAGGCCAGATAAAATTTTGTCTGGTCCAAAATTTTATTTAAATCAGATATTGCCCAAACAAAGAGATTCCAGATCTGGTCTTAATAAGTGATTCCATATCTATCTCATATGTAGAGTGATTCCATTACTGGTCCATATAAAGTAACTTCATATCTGGATCATATAAAGTGATTTAACAATAATTGGGCGGATATAATTTAATATAAATAAAGGCCATATATGGCTCATTTAACACCCTTTATGGGTAGTTAAAGTTTGCATTATTCTTTTCCAAAAGTCCCTTCGACTGGATGCCCATTGGGCGAAAAAAAAACCAGACTGCTCCCCTAGGGAGCTACACTACTCCTCAATTATCCATTGAGACACAGAATTTCTGGCCTTTTCTTTCCACTGGGAAACCATTTGTCGCATTCCATTCATGTCTCTCAGGGAAAGTAAGGTCAAATATTTCCAGTACAGATTTTACAAAGAATGCTATAGACACATGTATTTTTAAATCGTACTAAATGTTGAGCCCGACCCTCTCTGTAACTTCTGTGATGAACACAGCGAAACCACTAGTCATTTGGTTTTGAATTTTTTGTACCGTTTAATTTTATTCTCGATATTGAGCAACGTTTCTTTGGCCAGCAGTTTATTTTTAGTAAGCACAGTATTTTCTTTGGATATTAGCTTCTGATTAAGTATCCATATAATTTATTAATTTTCCACTTAAAGCATGATATTTTTCATAAGAAAGTTAACGCCAGTAAGCCTGAGAAGAATGAGTTGTTATACTAATTTAAGTTTATACTACAAGTCGATAAATACCTTTGAAACAAAAATAGAAGATGTATCCCACACGATGTGTATGAAAAAGCATTCGGTCACTGCATAATGGTATCTAATTAAACCCTATTTTGTGATGTATGACTACCTGGGATGTGTAACGTTTTGTAATCACGTCAAGTACGTATTAATCGTTCAATACTTTAATACACTGAAGGATATATATATATATATATATGTGTGTGTGTGTGTGTGTGTGTGTAAGTAAACTGTTACACATATTGGTACATTGGGACGTAATTTTATACAAGATCTATACAACTATTTAAGATGTACACATACGACTTTGTAAATCATGTGTAAAATTCTGTAGATTATTGTTAGTATGTTATTTAAAGTGAAGAATTATGAAAGCAGACAATAAAGGTGGAAAAAAACTACCGTCAATCAACTCGAAACGTCTGAAAAAAGAATTTCAAATTTTACCTTTATCACCACAAGCTGCATTAGATGTAAAAATTATTTAGTTGAATGCCTCTGCTTCAATCACAACTCTGATGTAAAATACCTGGCCGCGTTTTTTTTTTAATTGCGCTCGTCACGTTCATTGAGACTCCTTATAAATTAAACCAAAACTTACAACGTACTTGATACAATACAAACTTCAATAAACATGGCGACTTAAAGGAATTACACTTATTACTCTGTATCTACCTTGTAAGCACTCAGGCATGTAATTGACCTTCTTTTGATTCAAAAACTCTATTATCGTTTATGAATGACATCGGCTAATACAAAAGACCCTTCTACATTCGTAGGGTATTTGCTGTTTTTGCATATATTGCACAATTTCCACCCAGTGCAGGGTGGAATATATTTGTCATTGTAGTTCGCTTCTAGATTTCTGTAATACGATGGTCTCTCATGCACAAGTACGCTATAGGGGCTTTTTTAACGTACTAACCCATACCGTATTGATCACGCTAAAAAAGCGAACTTCACAACCTCAAAATATTTGACTTTGTGGGGTCTGATCGTATGTCACATTCTAACGCCCAACGCTATCTTTCATTGCCGATCCTTGATTTTCTTTCTACTCTTCTTTGGAGGAGTCACATGCTTGATTAGACAGGATGTAAACAATTCTGGGCTATGCCAAAGACCATCTCTTACGTATTATCTCTTTTGTCAATTAATTATCTATCTTTCACACTGGCTGTATCGTATGTCATGATCTGGACAATAAAATGCCCAACCTTAAGACGATCGCTCTAATAGAGAAGGTGAGAGATATTTTGAGTAGTTTTAGTGAGACCAATACCCCATGTTGGGGCCGTAGCCCCGTGCATCCCCCTACCCGCACTCGGTTTATTTGCTTCTCACCTTTCTGGTAGGTAAAAACAACTAATGGTAACCCATACAATGATATTCTTCGTGCGGCACCCCCTTGGCTTATATAGACTACGACTTCCATGATCAGACTGCTCTACAGTGAATATCTGGTTACTGGTGTAACAGTTTTTACTTTCAGTCTTTCAGGTTTAAAAAGTGCATAAAAAAGCTTCCATTGCACTTACTTCACGGCATATTGTTCGTCAATAATATACATGGATATTGTAAGACATATTCAGCGCTTGAGATTTTTTATTTCTCAGGTAAATAATGACACTTTCAAGGTATATGTTACGAATATCAAATGTAGCAATCAATTTTCGTAACATCTTGATTATACTCGAATTGTCTGTTCTGCAACCTAGTACAAAGAGAAGCCCCTGCTCTGTGATGACATTAAACGATGAAGTCCAAGCCCCCTCTTTCACCAACGTTGTTTCTTCAACTTGCGCGCACACACATACACGCAGACGCCCATAGCATCCATGCAAGCTCAGGCTCACACAGACGCCCATAACATCCATGCAAAACTCAGGCGCGCACACTCAATCACCCACACGCACTCACCCACACACACACACCCTATAGATTTCCCCCATCAGTGGAGCTGCCCGAGAACCAGGTCAGTAGACGTACATGATTTAAGGGCGGACTGCTTTTCAAGGCAGGCATGTGAAGCCTTGCGTGACACGTTTCACTTGTCCGAATTTTCGGGTAGCTACTCGCATTTTCGAGCCGCTCGTGACGAAGACAAAGACTTGCAAGCCTCGCCGGCTGTTCGGTACCCGCTACAGGTACTTTAGTGAGTGCACACAGACGCCCATAGCAGACATGCACAGCTCAAGCGCACACACGTCCCCATAGCATCCATACCCAGCTTAGGCGCGCCCTCTCGCACACGCATACACCCACACCAATCGGAAAGTGCCTAGCTGATCAGAGGGGACAAAATACGGAACGCCAAAAGGGACACCATTCAGCTACCATTTTCATGATACTTTTACTCGTTATGTGGCCTAAAAATTACGCAGCGTAACGATTTGAGTGAGAAATTTGTCGTTATTTGGTGAACTTTCATGTTGCATGATGTTATTTAAAGAAAATTATTCTTAAGCTTTAGAACTTCCGCAATACATCTCGCCAAAAGGACAAGAAAGCCTTAAAGGCCGCGTAATGACACTGAAATGAGATTATTCCTCAGCGGAAAAGCTGCCGCAAAATAAATCGCCAAAAGGGATAAAATTCCACAACTCATTATGTGACGACTTTCATTGTGCAACTAACTGCAATACAAGGAATGACCACACTGCTCATTTCAAGAGATACTGCAGCATAATGACCTACTACGGACATTATGCGGTATCTTTCCATTCAAAAAGCTGTGAGCTGAAAGTGGAGGCGCTGTTTCAAAACGTTTGGAGAAGCCGTTGTTTGTCAGCACGGTCTTTTTTTAACGAACTGAAGCAGTTGGGGAGCTTTTCATAGTCACACCGTTTGGGCCAACAGAGGCGTACAGATACATGAATTGTTATAAACATTTTCCAACGAGGCCAATGAGCCCCAGCAGCGTCGCCGAGAACGGAGAAGGCCAGTTTCCAACAAATTTTCACCGTGAAAAATCGCAAATATACAAATCTTGCGTACAAAGGCGCTTGTTACCTTTTGGATTTGGGTGACACAGATTTTGGCCCGAACCTCCGAGCTTCGTCCAGATGTTTAGAAAATACATTCATGTGGCATTATGAAAGTGATCATAGCTCTCTTAGTTAAAAATGCACATAATTTTATCGAAAATTAGGCGTGGATCCTGCTCTTCATGTATACTGATGTAGAGGCTGGGACATTGCCTCATCTAGTTGTCTGAGTCTAGGAGGCTCCAAAATGTCCGGCATATTTCGCCATTATCGTCATACAGAACAATGCATTTAAATGTTTTCAAATAACTTTGGTTGCACAGTGAACGTACCACAAAAATTACAGTTCGACATTTTTCGAACAGTATAACCAGGACTAACTAACAGCCGCCGATTCGGGCTTTTGAGAGGGAACGGCAGATGATGGTAGGCTTTTTGTTGGGCCTCACAACTACCATTTCATCCAAGCTGTCCTGCAGAGAATAAATTTGGAACACCCACAGAAGTAATGCTCGCCAGGCCCGCCAAAACATAGCACTTTTGAAGTATTTTTGCAATGTTTCACGTCATCTAATGTACTGAGTTTGTTCTTGTACTACAAATATCACATCATCAATACGCCAGCTGACTGATGATTCATGAGGTATTTTCGAGGGGAGGGCAGATAACGATGCTAGTTTTCTGGGACATTGGATCGATCTTTTATCCTAAGCGAGGCGCCCCCAAAATAGCTTTGTTAGGGTATTTTAATTGTAATGTTTTACGTCATTTAAATTGCACATAATACAGAAATTAGCGAACAGTAAAGAAATCACACTTGAATCATACGGTTTGAACCCCTACCCCTCCCTCGTCTGCTCTCCTGGGTATACTCATCATCAACGTGACAAAGGTGTGAGATGTTTAAGTGGGGGATTCGTCCAACACTAAAGAAACAATTTTTATTTTTCATTGTATATTCTAATCTCTCCCAACGAATCAGCAAACGCTTTATGGCCTTTTCGGAATGTTTCTACAGATTTTGCCCAATTTTTTTTGGTGTGGATAAATTTGGGGACACAGTGACCTTCCACCCGCGTCCCCTCTTCACCTCTTCCATCATGTATTTTCTAAACATTTGGACGAAGCTTGGAGGTTCGGGCAAAAATCTGTGTCACCCAAATGCAAAACAGTTTTAAACAGAGGGGCTGGATGTTAAAGTGCCCCAAGGTAAATATTGCGGGGACTGAAGAGTGCTTCCCTCCCCACTATTCAAGGACGAATAAAAGTTTATTCCTCTCTGCAGAAAATGTTAAAATTTCAGTAATTGTCCTCAACATGTGGACAATATGCAGCAGCAAATTGCAACCAAGGACCATCTAATATTCAAAGAAATGTTCAGCAACCACCCCCCCCCCCGCGGCTGAGAACAGCTCCTTACGCCTGTGCACCCGATATCAAGAAAATACTGTCAGCCGCCCTTTTTTGTTGTTACTCCCTTTGTTAGGATTCATGTACGCAAAACTTGCATTGCGTTCGTTCACAAGGTGACATTGATCATTAACTTTGTCCTCCTTTCATTTTTAGAAATTTTAAGAATTGATTTTTAAAGGTGACTTTTTATCTGAAAAAAACTGTTGCACTGAATGATAGTATACATGTACAGAATAAAGTTTACTGTCTGACTGCTAGTAGCGTGACACTCATCTTCTTTCATTTTCAGTTCGATACAGATTGCACTAATTTAATGCGAAGCTCTACAATATAGAGCCTTCAGTTTCCTTCTACTGGTCCAACGTTTTAAGACAACAACATATGCCACCTAATACCGTTTGGTACCTCTTTGCCTTTATTATCTTGCATTAGTTCTTCATCTCACAAAATGTCTAACACCTTTTTCTATATACTTTGTATAGCATACTTCATCTCTAGTCATCTTGTTTCAAGCAGTAAGGAGAAGAATGTAAGTTTGATCAGCAGACACATTCACATCTTGGAGTCAGAATCTGTGGTCCTCGAATGCATTTGCAAATTTTTCGAGGGAAATTACTGGAAACATGAGACTGATTATGTCTTTGTGGATTTTAATGTGTTCGACGATTACTTTTCCCACAAATTTACTGTAACAAATTATTCCTTAAATATAACTTCTGTTGGACTTTCAAACGAGGGAAGATACCGTTGTAGTTGTGATTACCAGATTCAAGAAGAATACGATTTGGTTGTTGAAGGTTTGTTGAAAACCTTTATTTATTTATTTATTCATTCACTTTTATTTATTCATTGTTATTTATTCATTCATTGCTATTCATATTTTATTTTTTCATGCATTTTTTTTACATTATTTTATTTTATGCATACAATTGTTTCAAATGTATGCATGGGTACCGCACAGAATAGTGGGGGAGTGCCAACACTTTGCTATAGATTCTTCTCTAAATCGTGAACACAACGTAGAAGTGATATAACGCCATAATTACGAGAGTTTGCTCCAGTGCAATTACTTTTACATCGTATTTCCTGTTACAAATACTGGGTGTACTTCAGGTACGATTACGATAAAATGTTATACAATTATCGGAACATTACTTAACTCTCAAATGTCCTTACTCAACACTTCTTCCAATCATACAATCAATTAAAATCTGTTTGAATTCGCAATTACTCGAAGTAAAGAGATTATTCAATAAGGCATGCAGTGAGATTTGTAGTGACATTTATTGCCACCAAGATGATTAATTAGCTACTTACCGTCCCTCTTTGACTGCAAAAAGAAAATTGTTCGCAGTGGCTAGTCCCATATCTTTTCTTATCTTTTTCTTCCAATCTTTTTTTTTTTTTTTTGTCATCCAGCAGCTAAATAGGCCTCCTGTTCTGATAACATTACTTCAGTGTTTAGAGATTACAAAAACAAAAAGAAAGAAAGAAAAAAAAAAACAGTACCACTGCAAAACCATCAGCACTGACCGATTACATTTACATAACTCTATGTACTGAGAGTTCATGTAAGAACCGGAAAGCAGTTAACCAAGTTATACTTTCATGAAAGTCAGATTAAGCTGGCTTTTCTGTACAATCGTCAAAAGTTGCACTGATATTATTTTTCCAAAAGTTAAAGCCAAAAAACATGCAGAATACTGAAACTAAGGCACCGACGTTAGCTTTGGTTTTAATTCATAAATTAATTTCTTCAAAGAGAATTTTACGCAGGTGTAATTTTATTAACCCTTCTAGTGAGTACTAAAATTTTGATTACGATTAAACAGCTTTTGTAATTCGATCTTTAATCTATCATGTAAAAGAGCATAATTGTGAAAGATCGTCAAAAGGAAGTATGAAATAAGAGCCTAGGCAAGGAAAGCAGAAATAAGAAAGACCTTCATGCCATGTCCGTCGAAATTAACTCACGTAAGGTAAAAAACAAAATGTTCATTTAACACTGAATATTGTTCTCGAAGCTAACCGGCCTGACCATGATTGTGTAATCCACTAGCCCTTTTACTTCACTGTCCTTCAGTGGGTGAATGATATCAACTGCTTATATTATCTTGAAGAAAAATCAATTTGTAGCAAAAATTTTTACTTTATTATTATGACATTTTAAAAAGAAGGGTATGACATTTTAAAAAGGAGGGATTTGAGCCAATATCACTGGAGGAAATAAAAAAACAAAAAGAGTAGTCAGAGTACTATTTCCTGGATACGAACTCTTGGTATTTTATCACCGAGAAAAACTTCAGTGAAGAAAAATCCACAAAAGAGTGGGGTATTAGTTTTTCCTTTTTTTTTTCTTGCAGTCTTCAAACGATACCCCTAAAAGTGAAGGCAAATATATATGTACTGAAAAAGATAGAAAGATAAAAAGGATAGAAAACACAAAATGTTTAAATACTAGACTAGTTAAGTAAGTCATATTCAGTTTAACGTGTTTTTCGTCAAGTACAACAATTCCAAATTGCGACAAAAAGAAACGTGTGGAGGAAGTTTATATATATGAAGACTTAAATATAAATTTCAAAAGGTACATCTTGAGCTTCATTTGAAAGCTAATAGATGCGACTGACTGTCACAGATTGAAGAAATAGTTTCTGAGAATCATTTTGCCATGAAAAGTTTTATGACGATTTAAATTTAAAAAGAAATCATCGATCTGGGTGGTATAGATTTATTGGCAACATAGTTGTAGCATAAAGCATCAGAAATAGTTCGGGAAACTCATTTACGCGATAGTTATAAACAAAAGGGCAGGTAGAGTAGGTATAAAGTCCAGTCACCCTAGTTAGGATATTCTCTCGATACATTTGATTGGTTTACTCATTCAATTCAATTCGATTCAATTTTTTTTCACAAGTGATTTCATAAAGTACAGAAAAACATTGATATACAAAACAAACTAGTAAGAAATTATTTGGAGGACATTACAAAAAAAAAAAAAAAAAAAACAGAAACCTGATGACTAGGTAATAACCAAAAAAAAAATAAATAATAAATAAATAAAAAACAAAGAAGCATAGCTGAAAAATGGGTATGTTAATTCAGTTTCACTGCGCTAAAAACAAGTTACTTATTTAGGATGTAATGTTTTACACTACATTGGAAAATAATATTTAGATTTACCTGTCAATACCTTAATAAAACGGTTCAGTAGATCTGACGCTATTATAAGTAGGACACTTCAGCTGAACTACAAATGTATATATCATAACTCAACTTCGAGTCCATTGGTGAGTGATATATTTGAATAGCAGTCGCTTTCGGAAAGGTACCCAAAGATGATAAAAATACCACTTAACTAGACCGATTAAGGAGTTGCACTCATCGTGAATATGTACCAACCTGCTAAGGTAGTCATCAACAATTAACAATAAATATCAGTATTTTTTTCAAAGTGAATTTTATATACTTCAAAGACAAAATTATCAAAAAAGGGTTAAACCGTCCATCTATCATGGCAAATGATACAACCAGTCTCAATCAAGTTTATGCTAAACTTATCAGCATCACACCAATCGTTGAATCAATAATTGGTCTCAACATCCTTTGCAGTTAAACCTTAACAGTTGCTGTTAAACAAACAAAAAAACAAAACAAAAAAACAAAAAAACAAAAAAAACATTAGTATCATCAGCAAATGAACGGGTGGAAAAATCAGGAACAACCCTATGTATATCAATGATGTAAATTAAGAATAATAAGGAATCCTGGCATGAAAATTTAAATACTGTATTGTAGAAATACGTACCATCTACATAAATACATTGCTTTCTGCTCCATAAAGAGGAAGACAAAATGCCGTGTCCAGTAGTGCGGATGCTGTAATGATGTAACCTCTTTTGTAAAACTATATTGTGATCAACAATGTCGAAAGCCTTCTAAAAGTCAAAATATAGACCTAAAAATGTTATTATCCAACATCAAGCTGAGAACGAATAGAATAAACAGTTTCTAATGGTGCATGCGTTGTACAAGCATGAAACTACTATGGTAGAAGACACTCAGTGGCGTACGCGGAGGGACATTGGGCCATGACCCTCCTCATGGATGCCAATTGTTTTTTTTTAGATCCTAAAAATTAGTAATTTTGTAACACAAATTTTACT
>JAAAJZ020274004.1:0-12734 GCA_010015985.2 Actinopyga echinites
GATAGGGGTGACAAGACTTCAGGTGAGAAACAACACTGATAGTTGTTGAAACAGTTAACCCAAGAAGTTTGGGGGCAGTTCTTAAGCACAGTGGTTCTAATAAGGTGTTTAAATCTTAACAGTTAAAAGCTCGTCGACATATTTTATGAGAAAACTGATAGTGACCGTTCTCATGGTAATTGTTCACGTAACACTCTGTTGGTTTCACCAATTTACCCTCAAAAAGTGATCTAGAGAAATGTGGCAAAATGTTGTGGATCAACAAAATAAAGAGGAATTAATGAGCCGTGGGCGGTGTACCGTATCCGTTGACATTCAATTCATTTTGTAATTGTACCTTGCGATCGATTTTTAGATCTGCAGCAACATGTGTTACAGTTCATGTTCTTTTATGGCAAGAAAAATTAGGCCAGAGAATGTTTTGCTCGATTTTCTGCTTAAAATTTCATTATTGGGAGGAAGTTTGACGCCAAGTGAGGTCAATTGAAAGAAAGGCCACTTTGTTTTGGCTTGGGTGAACTTTTGAATGTTTAGTAGTATCCCTGGACCGGTCTGACTAAAGATACGTGTTCGTTTTAATTTTTAGTGAATGTCGTTTGCTATTATTCTTTTAGAAAATTAAAAACAGTTTTCATGCAAAACAAAAATAACCTTTAGGAGATTTTAGTAATGTCAACAAATAGGGAAAAGTTTGACTTTTAAGAATGAAAGAAGTGTGATGAGGCAATTCATCCTGTATCCAATCAATCGAGTTTAAAAGATTTAAACGTACCGTAATACATGACTCTAGTACAATCTACTAAAATCGGCCCTTCCAAACAAGGAGATAATTGTTTCAAACTTTCGGACAGCTTACTATCCCTGTCGAATGAACTGTATAGGTTTTGAACCTCAAAACGAAACATCGAGAAGGTGCGAAGTTTGTGCCAAGGCCTTTTGCAATTTAAAACACAACAGTCAGGCTCAAACACAGTCTCAAAAAGTACAGAAATAATTCTTTTGTTTGGAAAGACCTGTTTATGCTGTCCTACTTTACGAACTAAACGAGAAAAAAAAAAAACAAGAAACAAACAAAGAGAAATAAACAAGCAAAAATAGACAAAAGAATAGATGCAAAGAGCGACCATTATTCAACATTATGAAAATTGAGATCCTTTGATGGCCTGATCCTAGCAATGAAGTTCCCGATCAGGATTTGAATCAGCAGGCCAAATATTTCTTACTAAGCATAGATTAAGTGGATTTATCCACGGTACTGAAGGTACATGTCCTCCCTGACTGGGTCAGAGAATAGGCAGACAGGAAGATTGCAGACTGATTCGAGCACTACAAGGGTTGTAAAATAGTGGCAATAAACACACCGGATTGATGCAGCTCAGCCAGGGAGTTGTTAACGAAGAGAATACTCTGAGTCAACAGCGAAAATGAAGTTCATACCGACTGACCCCCAATTCACCTGGCGTTATTGCTCCAAAGGCCAACACCCTCATCAAATTCACACCGACTGCTGTATACTAATTAAATTCACACTCAAAATTTCTGTTGTGTTGTTGGATACAATAATCCACAAACAGTTAATAGGTAAAGCGTTTTTGTTGCATTCATTTTGATAGCCAGTTCAGGCCGGGCCAGACATCTTAAATCTCTCACAGTTCGAGGTGTCACAAAGTGGCAAGGTGCTGGTCGCAGTCACAATGTTCGTTGCATTAAAGTCGAAGGTCAAACGAAGTCATCATCAGCGTATGTGATTGAGCTGACCGCCATTAACAACGTTATAGGTTCAATCCGAACAATTGATATAACAGCAGGTTGGTTTTTCATGTGAAAGTCACGCATATGGATATTTCACTACCTGCTCAAGATGAAGAACTTGCTTCAATTTTGGATCTTGTTTTTTGTGAACAATTTAGCCCATACCTCACATTTTACAATTTTTATAAATTGTTCTGGCAATAAAAAGCTGAAAGATTTATGGCGATACATCACAGAACACATACCAAGATTTCAGATCATACATTTCCCTGTAAGGTTATGTAAAGGGTCAAAGTTTGCCCCGCTTTTTCGTTCTGTCATTTCAATTTCGAACAAAAAAAATGACATAACGATTTTGATTGACGGTTTTTGAAACAATCTTCACTGAGTTTCACTGTCCCAAAACAAAACTCGTTAAATAAGTCAAATTAAAACTTAAGTCGGAAGGCATTCTGGTGATTTTAAATTGGTAACAAAACATCTTTGAAACGACGATAATATATTCATTTCATAAGAATTGTTATCGATTTTTGTCTACTAGATAGGATAACACGTCCGAATAACTGACTTAGACATCAAATTCTCTCTCAAGGCGATCTGCATTTGAAGCACCAATATTATTCATATCCTGTCCAATGTTAATATTTCTCTGTCAAAATTGCCCCTTATGCGTTCGTTGGAGCTGATATTCTACCCGCCAGGAACACCTGACACATCGTTCCGATGGCTCTTTCCTTTTTTGCGATGATGCTACGGGCGGTTTACTCACCCAACATCGTCACCTAATGAATTATCGTCAGCAATAAAGTTTAACAGCTACACGCCAGATGCCGCGCGGCGATCAAATTGACCCTTCTTTGCTATTTATATCATTGGCTATTAGCGTTATAATTGGTCACAATTATTCTTTGCATGATATCTGAGATTTTCCAAAGTAGTCAGTACCCAGGAGATAGGGAGATTTTCAAGAGAGCGAAATTTCGATCTCATTTTGGGATTGTTTAGATCGGGTTTCATCCATTTTAAGCCCGATAGATAAGGTTTCAACATCATCGAATTTGATACATGTAATCTGGGTGTACTCGCATTTAAAGCCGTTGCTCGTTCGTCGATTTTATTTGAAACATATTTCATTTTTCCTGCTTCAAAGCAGCAATTTTTAAGAAGCTAACAGGGGAGAGATTTGTCACGATGGTATCCGTAGACGAGTTTAAAGGGAAAGAACGCCGCTTCTCCTAATTTACACAAAGTCTATGCAGGGAGACATGATACATAAACATAAATCATATCCTTAAAGACATTGAGCTATACGGTTATAATATGCGGAATAAAATTTTAAAAAATTAAGATATTCGGCTGTACTGTTACAATATACGGAATAAAATAATGTTACAGATGTTCGGCTGTTTGTTGGTGATGTACCGTACGGTATGAAATGAAAAATAATCCCTATCCTGGGATAGACAATGGAGGAAGAAACCTTTTAGGAATGCTAACAAACCCACATGGTGAAGGAGAAAATTTTTTTAAAAATTTACAAAAAACGAAAAGAAAGAAAACAGCAAGAGTTCAATTCATTACAGTAGGGGCGTTGCCATTTGTAACATTAAAATAATTGATGTTCACTTTAAATGCACATTTAGGAAATCAGTTATCTAACATTGAACTGGCATTAGGCGTAAATACGAAGTAAAATTTCATCCTAGATATAGAAAAATAGCTACTGCCAGAGCTCAGAGATAAGACATACGGTATTATCAATCAGAAGTACAAATGAGGGATTTCCTGACAGTGATATACAACGTTTATTTTAAGCTTATACTTTTTCAAGGTGCAACATCGTACAGTTACAGGTATTATGTGATCATAATAGTTTAAAAACAACGGAAAGTGTTCAAAATTTTGCCAAACAGAGCTTTTTATGCAATTAAGCAAAGATCAAATGAAGGTTGAATGTTGACTGTAGATAAGTTAAGTTCAACACAGCATATCGTGCTTTGTGTTGCATATGAACGAGAAACCTGCAATTCAGTGTAATCTTTGAAACATCGATATGTTTGACGAAGGTAAAGCTTAGTTAGAGAGACGTTTAAAAAATTTAATTTTTCCGAGCTCGAACTTCGGAAGGGAAACTAAGAAATTTCTTTTTGACTGTCGCGAAGCTGTTCAGTCGTTAGCAATTGCTTCCGCCTCGAACGACCGTTGTAACAAACAGCAAGAGCATGTATCTTTCCTTAAGTGATAAAAGTGCACAAACCCCAAAACTGGATTCTCATGTGAATATGTGTACGTGATTATACTGACCCCGGGAATTTTCAAGGCCATTCTTTTAAAATATTAATTGTGTGGAAATGATCTCTCGTGATCCCTTAGAAACTAAATATACAAGCTAACATGTGATGACGTATATGAGATACAAGAAAGAAACATTTCCACTTTAGAAATCGTTTAACTATATACAATTGCATTATTCATTAAGATAAGGATTTACTCAATACTGGATTGAAATTTGGTTCACGTTTAAACAAAACTCAAGAATTAAAAAAAATTGAAAGTACAACTACTGTGTCACTACGTGATTACAGCCGTTTTAATCCGTACCACGAATACCTATGCTATTCCAGAAGCAGCTATCTTTCTCTATGAAAGGTATTATTAATCACCTCAAATGATTCATATTGTTTGTTCATGATTAATTATTGAATACGGATTGTGTTTCTTCCGTGCCATTAAAATTGTAGCATAAGGATCACAATATGACAATAACTAATATCTTGTGATCTTGACATCGTTACTTTAGCAAAATAAAATATTTACTCCATTTTTTCAGGCCAGTTTTCAAAGTTCAAACTGCAGGACTTGTTTCACATGTTAGAAATGTTCACGAATGCATGCAAGAAACATGTCTATAAAAATACAAAGAAAAAAAATGCCATGTCTGTTTTTCTGTCTGTCTTTTCGCCGGTCCGAAGTTACAAAATGTTAAAAAATAGTATAATACTTAACAGCAGTTGTTCCACTGGGTATACATAACATGCATAACATCATCAAATCTTGCAGTATGCATTTGTTACATGATCGACAATAATCATGGAATTTTTTGAGAAAATGTTTCTTTACATGAGATGCTGGTCAATGCAAGAGAAAAAATATTTGAAGAAAATAAATGAAGTCTAGCCCGTATCCGGAGAGTCCTCGAAGAGAAGAATTTTCTTTAGCTAGTCGATGCTAAACTATCAAAGGAGCGGTGCATTGTTATTAGATAACAGACACCTGATCCTCAGGCTATCTCGCCCACAGCCAGCCTTTAAGGCCCAACTTCGAGGCGACAGAGAGTGATATGTTTGCTTTGTTCTTTAATGTTATACACATTTTTCCTCCGGGATTTACAGTGCGAACAAGAAGAATAGAGCTTCGACAGTTCGAGGCAGAAGCTACGTCTTTTGAACACCGCTTTGCTTTTCTATAAAAATTTGAAATTAACAGTTACTTTTCAACACTTTTAAAGAAAAGATATCTCATGTTTAGCGACCAAAATCTTGTTTACCTCAATGCCATAAAATATTTTTTGTACAAAAGATCTGTTTATACAGATCTCACCTTTCAGGGGAGGGGGAGAAGGGATGCTTTTTATTCAACATGAAATAAGTTTTCCTCTTACACGGCGGAAGACTTTGTGTCAAACTTGTTAGACCTGTACAACACATAGGCCCACTGATATGTTTTACACGCACAAAAACATGTCACAGGTTAAGTAATATATAGAACTCCAAAACTTTTAAGTAAAAATTACATATAATTAAAAAAGAGCTTACCAATATGTTGTGCAATAAAGTGAATATTACATATGATTAATGAAGAAACGGTCTATATTTACACAATTGCACAAGATAAAGGTAATTTCTACATTAATTATGAGCAAAACTTTGTTTACAAGTTTTGGAGTTTTTATTTTGCTTAACCGTTCTGTGAGTGTAGAACGCAACTCTATCCTCCAAAAGGATCAAACAAAGAACAACAGTATCAGTCATTTTCACAAAGTGAAGTTCAATTCTGTCCCAGCGGTTTATATGGAGGATCCTTTTGGCTGATGGCTCTGAATCTCAAGTTTAACACAAGCTGGTATGCTCTAAATCCGTTAGAGTGACAAATCTCTCTAACAGGGTGAAATAAGGGAACCATCCGTGTTTAGATGGGAAAATGTGAATCGAATAAGAGTTATTCTCACTCTATTAGACTGAATATTTCAATCGTTATTTCGATCTTTCCCTAATTTCTCTCTTTTGGATTTACAGAGTAGTTCCGGCCATTGAGCTCCATGTTCAGGCAGACAGCAGTATGAAATAGTATCGTATACCACGCTTGATCGGTTGATCGTTTTCAGGAAAAATGTTACAATTATTGACTTATTAACTTGATAAAAAGCAAGAAAAAACCTCGCTACAGACAAAGGCTTTCCTTTATCCCCCAAAACGTTTGCCAGTGTGTTAGATCTATGTCTAATTTGGGTGTCATCTGTGTACGATTGTCAAGCTGTTGAATGACATACTATTTGCACTATTACCCTCATATGCACGTATATGTCTTTCTTGCAATAGTCAAGAAGCGAACCACCTACATTGTTTATATTGGTGTGGCTTTTAATGGGATATCGCTGTCAAGAGTTACCCATGATTGTAAATCATATGGCAGAAACATCATTTTCTCGAAACTCGTCCTCTTTACAGTTTCGCACAGTGTTTCCACTGCTCTTAAGTGGTACTTAGAGGTGTAGCTGTCGTGGAAATGTCACCACATCGTATGCTTTCTCTGAGGACAGTATATCATGATGTCGCTGTAATTACTGTAATAAAAAAAAATCGAAGATGTCCATTGTCCTAGTAATGTTTCGAAAGAATTGGCGAACTGAAGAGATGAAACGTAATTCTAACCTGGTATGCCAACATGGAAAGTGTCACTGAAAAGAAAAAATCGAATTTATGAATAAACAACGGAACAAATTTTGTTTTATCATTTAAGTCTGATAGTACATCATCATATAGTTTGGTATCATTAGGTAAATTAAAGCATTGAGGACAAGAATGCCTAGTTAGACAGTGCATCTTTCCAAATTTTTAAAGACAATTGCACATGTTAAAGCAGGATCCAGGATTAAAATGTTATTTTATTTGCAATTCTATTTTATGTCCGTCATATTTTGAAATTTATTAAGTGCTTTTGCCCGCGGGGATTTGACTTTAGGTAGACAGAGAATTAGCCATCTTGGAGTTCTTGAAAATCAGTTTCACTTTGCCCGTAGTACCTTCGATCTTCTCAAGACCTGTGTATGTTCCATACTACTCACATCGCACATGGAAAGGGGACTTGGAGGCGTTACAGAAAGGCATGAAAACACCTTTGCAGCATTAGAAATTATACTTCCTAAGGCTTCTTTTGGAACTTTAAAATCAAATAAATGAAACAAATGGAAGGCATAATCGTTGAAACACATTCTGGAGAACATTGAAGCTATAAACCTTGCTGCAGTAGCTAACATTCTTTCTTTTTCATTGAAAGTGCAAAGAAAGTTTGGATGTTTTTCCCCTGCAAAGTGCATGGTTAATGGAAGAGTAACTCATTGCTAAGAAACTACCGATTTTGATAGTATAGAGGTCAATCAATGTCCATGGGAGAATAAGAAGTATGTGAGCAATATTTAAAAAGAGAAAACTAAACTAGAGGAAGTATGTTAACTCCTAAAATACGTACTTTTCAATTCATGCTATCGTTTTCGTCTATTCCATTTGATTTATACAAGTTTTAAGTAAGAGATAGTTTCCAGAAAAGTGGCCAAATTGTGCTCAGTCTTAAGATAAAATGTGTGAAGTAATTATGTTTTATGGAGAATATTACATTCTATACGCTAACGAGAAACAGGCAGGAAATATCTGTAAATGCAGTTCAACAGATCAATGTGATCAACAAACTCAACTGTTCAACTTTATTTCCAAAAAATATTAAACATTCTAAGAATCATGAACTTGCGTGATTTACAAAAAATTAAAGATTGTAACAAAAGCTATTTATAAGCTACTGAGGTTTGTTGATTAAATTCTGCAAAAACCTAATCACTTAGAAATACTTAATTTTAAATTTCATATCATTTTATACATATAAATTATGAGTTAAAGTTATGATGTACATCTGTACCGCAAACACAGGAGCCCCCTTTAAACCTCCACAATTTATGTCTGTCTAAAGCAATATCATATTATTGTTGAAGGCAGTATACAATTTTACAATACGTGGCCTTTCATAAGTATCACTTACATCATAAATTACGATAGCAATTTGGACAGGACAA
This sequence comes from Actinopyga echinites, assembly GCA_010015985.2. Lineage (NCBI taxonomy): Eukaryota > Metazoa > Echinodermata > Holothuroidea > Aspidochirotida > Holothuriidae > Actinopyga > Actinopyga echinites. Next base: position 8,096 of record JAAAJZ020274004.1, read on the forward strand.
GTCTACTCTTCAAGACTTCTTTTGGTGGCAGTATGCAAAGTTTCCATCAATGGTGCTCATTTAAAACAGTATATTACAACGTGTTTTTGTTCATGGTTTTAAAGTGAGTTAAAAAAAACTGGTAAAGATTTTGGTTGAAAGATGCAACAAAATAAATTAAAAAAAAATATTCACTAAATACAGTACATTCTTTAAATGTGGCAAGTCATACTATTTATCTTTGCACAGAATTGTGCTTGTGATACCCTCCAATCGAAGATGTTAGACATTTTCCATTCGGAGTCTTTCCAATATGCCTATTGAAACAAAGATGTTTTGAGCATACCTCTTGTTCTCAAACGCTTTGGTGCTTTTCTTTAGCTTGCAAAGAAATTCGGTCAAACACAGTTGGACTTTCCGTGGGTTTGTGGTTCGCTCTTCAGTTTTAATTACAATAAATTCCCATCATTCCACGATGGCAGAAATTAAAAATCAGCTAAAATGATATTTTTCTGATGTTCATAGCTGGAGATGTCTGATTTTCTCTCGGAGTCGTACCTTTCCGAAATTGAAAACACAAGTTTTGCAATCCGATCTTTACTAAATCAGACCCCTTACGAAGCCGTCTTAGTGGTTGTACCCAGGAACCATGGTCATGAGCTTTTGTTTTATCATCAAGACAATGTATTTTGTTGTGATGTTTTCATCTTTTATTTTGTTGTTATTGTTTTTTAATCGTTGTTTTGGTTGTCAAGAATTTTCTAAAACGGAAACAAGTCGAATTCGAATTATTGTCTCAAGGATCAGATATTTTAGAATAAGTAGTTTAACTGTTGTATATTCATATTCTCACTTTACAATCAAAGCTTCTTCAGCGTCTATACCCATCAAAAATAGTGTTTTACGAGTAAAAAGTTTTGAGAAAGAAATACTTACACCTAGTATCACTCCTGTTCAGCATTGTTTTTGCACACTGGATGTGTTATCTGATAAATGGTAGAAGTTTCAGCAAGTATCTAGAGAGCATTAAAAGATGTTTCAAAAGGAACTTTCCGCACGGAAGGTGCAGCAAAGTGTGGCCAGATGCCATTTTCGTGAGGCTCGAGATATTTTACAATCTATCGCCGGGTGTATGCACTGCCCATTGTGTCAGCGAAGAAATGTCCTCACATCCCACTTTCAAAGCTTAAACTCCGAGAAACTACGTTAGTTGGTGTTTATTTTGTTCTTTCCCTTCCAAGTTCTACTCATTTGTCTTACACATGTACATCTTTCATGATGTATCATTTGCAACTGACACATATCCCTGCGGCCCCTTCATCTACTCAGCTATGTGTTGTGTCCACTCCTTCTGGGGATTTCAATCTACATTTGTGGAGTGAAACGGCCTTTTTGGTTGCATATTATCTACAGAAATTGCAGTGCTGATATTTCCAACCCTTTTTGCTCCTTGCATACACCAATATTTCATTTGGTCATTAGAAAGAAGCCTTAAGCTTAATCAAGGAGCTCACTTAATGCATCATTCATTCAAAAAAGATTTCTGCTGCAGTGCTGTTTCCTTTTTAATAACCATTGCTCAAATAATCCTCACTGCCAGATACTACGATTGTCCTTAAGAACATACCTCGGTCATTTACATAAAAGTAATGAATAATTTAGTGCCTAGGGTTCTCTTGACCGTGTAGTTTCATGTCTTTGACTTTTCTGTTGCATTGAAAACACTATTTTTCAAGACTTGCGCCCTCAGACACTGTACAACAACCGGTCAATTACATTGGATCTAGTGAAAATCAATAGAGGTTCTCTTATTAGGTGAACCTAACAACTCCGGGTGAACACGGTGCGGGCGCAATACATTTAAGTTTACCCTTACCATTTATTGAACTTGTGTGTTTTATGTATTTTGTTGGACTCATGGATTTTGAGGCATATGGATATAGGTTCTATTTAAAGCCACACTATACATGAAGAAGCAACGCATGTATGATGTTGCATCTTCCATTTTTGGAAACACAATGTGGTTTGTGTAAGACAAAAGACTAACGGTGCTTGTGCTCATACTAGAGTCACACTCACAGAGGTTTAACTCACTTGTACTCATCTGCTTATGCAGTACTCATGCCCACGACATTATTCTCATACTGCAAGTATAAAAGCAAGTGCGTTATGGACAGGGACATGCTACTCTAACCTTCCTAGTATGGATTCCATTCGTACCCATACTGGACAATGTACACGAAATACCCACTTAAATCATGTTTCAATTTTTCACGTTTTGTCAAAATGAAACTGAAGTACCAGAAAGAAGAAAGGCTGATTATAACAATTTCTGAAGAAATTCTGGACTTGAGCTATCTAAGAGATCTTCAGAGGACGATTTTAAGGACCTTGAGAGTTAGATCCTGGAGGTTTCTTCAGAAAAATAGTACAGATACATGGGAGCGAAATGCTTTCTTTTCGACGTGGTGTGGATTAAGAGAACTCCCTGACGACATACCGGAAGTAATAAGCGTTCGACCAGTCAAACCCCTTTAAAAAGTATTATTCCTCAACTAGGTTAAAAACACAGCTTTTATTAATGTCCCAGCGAGATGTACCTTTTGGCATAATTATGCCAACTTTTAGCACCAGAAATAACGAAGAGCCGTCAGAGAAAGGTTTCGATATATTCACTTGGTCACTTCACCTTTGCTCTACAAACTGACTGATTCGCTTGGGACAGTTCTACTGCCCCATACCACCTTAAGAGGTGCTAACAAAACCAGGGGGTCATGGGGGTCAAGAACAATCTGGCCTTTTCACTGGTTGTCACCTCAAGGCGTGGATTTTGCTTTAACCACACTGGATATAGGATTCATTCCAAATCGAACTGTAAATTGTGTCATGGGTACAGAAACCCCAAAGCCTATCCAGCTTAGGTTCCTCGGAACTAAAGCACAGTTTCGCATGACGACACACACGCCGTCCGCCCGCGGCTTGAATTTCAAATAATCGTAATGAGGATTTCTATATGATTACCGCACATGGAGACAAGAAGAAAGAGTAATGTCAACTGTTGCCTCTTGTTTGAATAGGCGTGAATTCATTGACTTCTTCCGATCTGGCGGTTATTGCCCTCAGATAGCAATTTTGGCAATGAAATTCCAATGATGGGTAGAATTTAGTGTAGTATGCTCCAAGAGATGCTGTATATTTGATTTTAATATTTATTTTGCTCTACAGATTGGTCATCAAGATTTGTTGTACCATGGAAATGCGTCTTTGCATCTTGAAGCTATAGAAAACACAAGTTAGCCCAGTTGGCATACGGGAAGTGGGGTAGGGCGTGGGGGATCCATGCATATTTTATGGGTGAAGCGAATTTACAAGAACAGAAAGAGAGAACAAATTTAGGTTAACACTGCTGTGCATTACATCTTTTCTGTGACCTTCTATCCTTGATGAAGAGAGGATGCCTCCAAAAGGACATTATACCAGGGATAATACTCAGTTTACACAGCATAATGACCGTTGAAAACAGTAAAATATCAGGTAATATCAACTTTTTGAAATTTTTTAATCTCATTGTTTACAGTGAAGTTTAACACCTTTCTCTTTCAGCCAATTGATAGTCTATAGGCCTACTCAAACCATAACACAACGGACTCTTCATCGTTTGATGGCGGACGTCTCGCTACTTAAGAATTGTCTTACACCTGGAAACCTATATATACTGTCTTCCAAGATGAATAACCGTTTCATTCGTCCGTGGCTTCCCCATTTTGATTTCTCTCATCAAAAATTTCTACTACCAGAATCAAACCACGTGCTTCGGTTTACAGTTGGATGATTGACATCTACTCCAGTTACTCCAGACCTCCTCGAGTCAATAAAACTCTCTACAGTCCATGCAAAGGCAAACAATAATTTGTTCCATTATATATTTCGACTCTTTTCATTTATGAAATGAACAAAAGGTAGCACAAGTAGCGAGGATATTTGCTGTCGAACGATGTATTGTACAACGATGCTTGGTAGGTGCATACTAACTCGGTCAGAGGAGAATAAACCAGCTTTCGTCCTTGAAGAACACCTGATACTTTCCTAGGCAGTTCGTGCAATTATAACTAAAGCCTTAAAAGCATGTTGAACGCATCATATTTTACTTTCGAAGTGCACAGTAAGATTGGGTATAACAGCCCATAGCCTTGGCCAGTTAGATGTCTGGTTTCTCTTAAGCTTTGGAAGAAAGCATGCGTAAATTTCCACTTAGCATTGTTATTTGAGTTCAAATTTCAAAAGCGCACAAATGCAGCTAATGCCAGATTATTTCAAAGAAAGACCAATAGTTTTCCTGGTTAACTGGGGAAAAGGGTTCCTGAAAAACTGATGTGAGATTATACCCTGCTCTTCGAAAGTCAAAACATAATCTTTCAAGGCATTTTTAGGAGCATTTTATGAGGGTACTATCTGAAAGAGAAAAAAATGTTAGTGTATGTCCTCCAAACTCCGCAGCCAATTTTTTTTTCCTGACTGAATATTCCTGTTTGAAGATTGGTTATTTGTGTCTTTAAATATCTCAAGTTTCCCTCAAGGTAACAGAGAGCGGTGAAAAGTGTATGGGCACATTGCCTCAGAGTCTTTTTTCCTTATATTTTCTATTAATTTATCTAGTATG
>JAAAJZ020275109.1:0-12733 GCA_010015985.2 Actinopyga echinites
CACTTTCCAGGCCTGGAAAAGTCATGAAATTTGGTTAAAGTGATTGGAAGTCATGGAAAAGTCATGGAATTTTGAAAAGGCTGTGTAACCTCCCTTAAGTTATTGTACAAAAGAATTTTTTTCATAAAATTTTACACCCAAGAAGAAGTTTATCGTCAGGGATTCTTTGTGAATTGGTCATGGAAATGTCATGGAATTTTAAATTTTTCTTGAAGTGCAGGAACCCTGAAAAAGCATTGCAACTGCTTGCCATCTTGACAAAGGTTGTAATGCATGCATACCATGGACTTGCTATAATAACGGACCGGATATATTACCAGTATGCAGAGGATTATTGCCGCTGCAGGCCAGCTTTCTCTCCCTAGATACAAAGCATACATGGTAACTCTAGTACTGTATGCTTGTGTGATAGGCTTACATATAACTGTACTCTTGTGATCTAAGGCTGCTGTAGCTTACGTGAACATCACCTAATGTTACACAATTAGCACGTGTAATACACATATTATTGGTAGTAATATCTCATTTAAACCGGACTCGCAACATTTCAGACAAATTTTAACATGAATTATCCTTCATATCCTTCAACACAATTACCCTTCACGCCAACTGTTGAATACCAATGAGAATTGCATTTTCTGTGAAAATTTCTCATGTCTAAGAATTAGCCCCTCGTCATTTTTCTGTGTAATTTGCATTGGGAAGGACATGATCAAGACCAAACTTAAGACTACAGAAATGACAACGTTTACTTGGCGACACTTTTGCCAACTGATGATTGGTCTATATTTATATGACTTCATTGATGCCTACTAGCTGTTTGATATCTCAGACCTGTACTGTTGTTGTGTTAAACTGAGCAGAGGGTTAGCCTAGCCAGCCTAACATAATGGCAGTACAGGAAAAGTATACCACAGAGTTGCTACCCATGGCTTGTGGGTGCACAAAGATGTTACAAATGTTTCAAATCTCTTGGGGTACAAAATTAGTGAATGATACTAGGTAATTGTGTACAGTGTCTGTGAGTTGACAAGAGACCTTGTAAGCTTGTAAAGCAGGGGTGGACTACAAAATGGCCCAAATGGACAAAACAACTCAGTGGTTCAGTAGGGAGCCTCAGACCTGATTAACATCATTGCTGATGTAAAGGTGTGGTAGTGTGATGATGCTATTGTGTGTATGCAAATAAAAGTTACTGTTTCAGAAACATCTTGATAAAGGGAGCTTACGGTGAAATGTTTCTCTCCATACGAGCCCAAAGATTTTTGCCTACTGGCGTAACTGTGTAACTTTTTAATAGAGTAAAAGTGTTGCTGTAGTTAATTTCATGTTGTCCTGTAAGGCATGTCTTGAAAACTTGGAATTACATTCACATGTATTATACAGAGATAGCCATGTATACACTGAAAAATAAATTTGAAACTGAAAATATTGATGAATGTTTTATATGAAAGCAGTCAAACACGCAAAGTCACATCGCAAGAATTTCTTAATAAAAACTTAAAAAACAGTCGCAGGATTGAATTTAACCGAAATTTATTCCTCAAAAAGTATTGACTATTGGCCAGAAAGCCTATTGTTCATATTTCTACAAAAGTACAGGATTTGAAATGCGAAAAGTACTGTGAACCCCGTGAACTTCAAATAAAGTCTTAAATACTTTTGGGTGGTTTTCCATTGAGTTCAGTAGCCGTAGAAGGAGGACACAGGAAAGAAATGAGCACTAGGAATTTTGAAGGGGTTGAATAATCTTACAAGTATCCCATTCAAGTTGTTTCTCGTTGAAGACATAAAAAGAAAAAAAAATTGTATCCCCATTAGGAGGATCCTTCAGAAATATCTTGAAAATTATATGAGCACAAACTTTTGATGATGTGTCTGGTGGATGAACCCTCACATTTGTCTCTAACGTTCTGATACCATCATAGCTGTGAGATTTCATCATTGAAACTTACGGAACTGTAGGGGATGCTTGAAGAGGTTGAAGTTAAATATGCTCAAACCCATAGGAAATATTTTAGTAAAAAAGTAAAAAGACCTTTATTTTCTAAATTCCGATTAGATTTATTGAAAGTAGGCCTTTTCTTGTTAAAGCTTGTTTCCGAAGTCATGGTCTGTTAATTGATAATTTGTCTGTCTGTGTGCCCATCTCACAGTCTTCTTTTCATCATATTCTCTATGTCAGAGTGCATACACAGTGTCATGCAAAGAACAGAGTCTGAACACACCATGGAAAAATCGTTATCATTTAAATTTTTATCCAAGAAAAAAATGTCTGTTTTCCCACGGTGGTTTGCATCATCTAATTGCAGTAAGATCTTCTTTACCCAAAAATGTAGCTTGTGAGGTTATCACTTCTTTATTTAACTTTTTGAAAACAGTAAGGGGAAAGAATAGGAACCCCTTCCAGGTAAATGAATGAATTAACTCACTATGATTGACCATGTGTGAGATTTACGGCAGCTGTTTTGATTTTTTCCCTTAGATGTGACATTCTTTTCATCCTCTGCTCTGCCTTGGAACACCTCTTCTCAGCTGCAGACACCATCCAGAAGGTCCTGCCTTTCTCCCTGTCTGTCCAAGCACACCCTACAAGTCACATTCATAGCCCTTGCACTAATCTTCTTGCTCGACTGGCAGTAGTTTCGTCACCCCTGGCTGACCTCTACAAAATCTTTAAGAAGGGCTATGGTCAGAGACAGAGGTTTAGAGAAGACAAAGATGCTGACCCATCCTGGCTGGGGTGGATTTGGCCAGATTTGTTTGAAAGATGTCAGGGGTTTGTTACTTTGTATTACTTTCCTGAAAAATGTTTGTCTGTGATAGTATGCTGATTTTTTTTGTTCAAAATTCATTGGAGAATTTTAGAAACCCCACTTTATAAAAAAGATGAAGAAATTTAATATTGCTATGACTCAGAAAACCTTTATATGCGTATCTGTCGGTTCTTTCGTGAGATTTTAGAACTGTTAGCATAGCATCTAAAGTTATCACATTTTCAACACCAGGTGACATTGATGCAAGCAGGGGTGACATCACAGCCTCACATGACAGCAGTCAAGGCCAGAGAGAATGTCGGTTTTCCAGGAAGCAAATGAAATTTCTCCTTTTTCTTTTTCAAAAATTTCGTGAGCAAACTATCCCATTTTCTTTTTTGCGTAGTCAGAACCCACGGTCGGTGAAATTAGACTTGAGTAAGTTTTGAAAGTTGTTGTGATAAGTCAGGAGTACCAAAATGAGTAGTATAGTTACTGGTTTGTTTTTCACTCCGGAAATATTTACAGTCAGTCTAGTCAAAGGTTACAGAATTCATTTTTAGGCAATGTTGAAAGTTGTATTTAGTTTTCTCTGATATTTTGTCAAGAGTACTTGGTAGTTTTATTGCTTTATTGATCCCCAGTGAGTGGTCGTTATCATGAACCAGTCACAAGAACCGATGTATCTCATTATATTTAGTTTGTACTCCCATTTGACTTCTGACATTTAGAACAGAGATCTGTTGGTTCAAAGTTATTTAAGTTTAGAACTGTGATACATGTTTAAAATATTTCTGATTTGTCACTGAAGTCAGTTTGTTGTGTGTTTAAGTGGAACTGAAGTATAGAAGTTACTGTTTGTTAATTTCAGAAGCCTTTACTATTGCACAACATAGCTTGAAAGGCTTGCTGGGATCAATATTAACACTCATACTGTGGTCTGCAATGACCAAAGTTTGTGATTGACATCCAGAGGTAATCAGGTTGGTCGTCCAAGGAAAGTCCCACTAGACCAAATAAAAGGTCAGCTAGATTGAACATCTGCTAGACGGAAAATTTCCTTTGGGGTAGGATTAGGGCTGGGTCAGGTTTAGGGTTAGGGTTAAGGCATGGTTACAATTAGGATTAAAATTTGGTTAAGTAGCGGTGTTAGGGTTTGGATAAAGGTTGGGATAGGCTGAAGCTTCCGATATCCTGCAAGAAGGAGTTGGGAGTTAGATGAGGTTTTACGGCTCAGTTTCTAACCAAAGTCAGGCCGCAGAATAGTTGCAAAAATTTTTTTATTAGTTTATTTTGAAATGACATTCCCCCAAATACAAATGGAGTGGTTTAATCACGTGACATCATCTCAAACTTGACGGTCACGACAAATGACCGCACTGTGTACCCATGTGATGGCTGGAGCCTGTTGTATATGTACATATAGTGCACTGTACAATATATAGTATACATGTTCATGCAATGTACAAGGTGCATACATGTACCTCTGGGAAATTAATACAGCAACATTACCATGCTTCAAAAATTCTGGACATATTCAGGAGTCAGGACTTGCTGTTAATGTTTGAGAGACAATTACAGTCAGCCCAGTTTTTTAGGCACTTGAACATTTTGGGAATGTTAGTATCACATAACTGGCACATATTACAGAATATTCAATGCTGAATTTGGTCTTCGAAAGGGGTTAGGCGTTGCGTGTTGCATCCTAAGCTAATATTTTCGTCATTAATGTGTAGCATTATATGAATTGTTTTCAGATTTATGTCCAGAAATCTTGCTTAAATATTAACGATTGGTAGGAGACTTAGTCTTACACTCGTTGACATTCACCTAGATATATATCCGTATGAACATCTGAAAGCTATATGAGATCAATGTCAAAACATGACCTCCTGAGATGAGATTGACTAATAATCTGTCAATCAGTAATTGGCATCAGCCCGCTGGCAAAGTGAAATAATCGGTAATCGACAAAAATGGACTATGATATAATTGATCGAACACTACTGAAATGGTTTTAATAAAATATAATTTCTGACTGTGCCATGTTGATGCAATATAAACACAATATTCCCCTTTAAGGTGCAGGCTTCTTTTGTTCTTAATAAATATTTCCAAAGTGGACCTTGCTTCACCAAAAATGTCTTCAAATCAAGGAACACTTTTGCTAAAAGACAAACCACTTTTTCTCAAACTTTTTTGTCACCCTACTCGCTGATTCATTCAGTACATCAAGAGACACCTATCTTCCTCAGCTTCTTATCAGTTAAGTTTTGTTTACTTATCTTCCAGCCTCAGTGAAATGCCAGACTCAGCTGCTGTGTTTTTAGTTGTCAAACTCTTGAAAAAGCAGAAATGTGGCTTTCCACTACTTCTACAGGTTTGTATAAAATTACATTACATTGTTTATCACTTAGTACCAGCCTCATATTATGTGTCTCAATGGTCTGCCTATTGTACATGTGACCAGTTGGAACCTAAATAGCATTCTGCATACTTGGATCAGAGGATTGAAATTTTTGATTGGGCTCAGAGAATCTAGTGTGCCCTTTATGTACCCTTTATGGACACACATTTTATGTGTGAATCGTTCTTTATATACACCAGGATACTTAAAATCACCTCGTTGAAATGTCCAAACTGTTTCAGCTGAGATCTTCCTTTTTCACAGTTACATCTTACCAGTGTTTGCGTCATTGAACTGAACCAAGTTGTCACAGGTCTGGGAACCTGAGAACATATTTTGCTCTTACAAAAAAATGAACATGGAACATTGTTTATTATTTGTAAGATATTCCAACTCCTCATATGGTGTTTCCAACTCATCACTTATGACTTCTCAAAAGCTGGCGAAACTGCTGCATATCTTACGTGTGTTTCAATTGCACTTTGTTCTTGCAACTAATTGGAACCTACCAAGAACTTAGGAAAGTTGGGTCATGTCGTGACCCTTGAACTGGTTTCAGGGAACCCAATGTGCCCTTTGTACCCTGCATCTAATGTACACTTACTGTTATGAGTGAATCTTTTTTTTTAAATATCTCATGATACCAGTAATCAGATGTTCAAGTCATATTCAATTGCACTCCTCCTTTGTTACAATTTCATTATAGTCATGTTTACCATTGATCCAACATGTAACTTTGGAAAAAATAACACTCTTTTGTCAGAGTCTTGACCCTTTGAACTGGTTTTAGAAGACCGAGCATGTCCTTTGTACCCTGTATCTTGTTAACACACAATTTATGAGTGAATCTTTTTTGGATATATACAACCAATTGTGCGAAATCTAACTTCAGAGGCTTTCTTTGCGTACAGTCCAATTCCATTGTACATATGTCACATATGTCATCCCTCATATTTGTACACGTGACGGCAGCATGCGAGTAGCGCTCAGCAAGCCTGGGACAGAGGAGTGACCCCTGGCCTGGTTTCAGAGAGCTCAGTATGCCTTTTGTACCCTACATCTTATGAATATGCATTTTCATATGGGTGGATCTCTTTTTGGATAATCAAGGTTCTCAAAATCAGCTGAACAAACAGTAGAAACGGAGACTCTCTATATTTTTAACAAATATAACTTTAGGAAGCTTCACATTTGCTGGTAGCAGGCTTGTCCTGCCTTGGCATGGATAGATAGTGTACTGTTAAGGCTGCCTACTCCAAGGTGACTTTCTGTTCTGCATACAAAGTTTCTTATGATTTTGAAAAGAATGGGATGGAAAACTTCCCTCTTATCAAAGGCCCTTTTACCGTACATCTTATGTACATGCATTTAATAGAAATGAACGTGCTGCTTGCTTCTCTGTTGTGTTAGCTATGGCATCTTTGGCCCCCGACTGCAATGCTATGGTAGCATCATGTGAAGATGGGGCGGACCGACCATTCCCATAGTCAGATAGACATTCAACGCCATGCTGGTTGGTGAAACACATTTACAGTACAGTACTGCAGAATAACAATTAACCCTAAGAAACAGTGGCAAGGTATCAAGTTGAATTCAGCTTGATTCAGTGGATGTATATTTTAAAATTATGTTACCTGTTGCTATATAGTTTAGTGGAAGAAGGTAGATAGGAATATTTGAAGCAGTGGCTGAAGCCTGCCACACATAAGGGGAAATTAGCTCAGCAAAATGCCTTGTGTCACTTTGCTCAGCTGATTTCTCTTGTGTGTGGGCGAGCTTTGGTGACTATAAATCCGTCCTTCAGGATTGCATCACTGATTCATCTTGAAGATGCCTGCACAATAGTTTCAAGACATGAGCCACGTGCTCAGGTCAGGCCCACACGGTGAGAAAAGTGGCACTTGTGTCAAAAAAATCGAACAAGTTTGATATTTGAGTCATTTGTCTCGGAAGGCGAAAACCTCACCAAAACTTGCCCACGCATGTGAGAAATTGGCTGAGCAAAGTGACATGCAAGGCATTTTGCCGAGCAAATTTCTCTCGGCTTTAGGGGTTTACTGTTACATACTGAACCTGGTCATAGGAAGGTGGCTTTTTCATCTTAGAGTAATCCAAGGTATCCTCATTTAAACTGCAGCTGCATCTTAAATTATATGACTTGCAAGGACTGAATGGTGTATTCAAGTTCAGTCAATTTAAGCTTTCTCAATACTGGGTGCCATGGTTTTCAGAAATAAGCTGAAAGGGTGTCCATCCTCACAAGAATACTTTTCCTTTGGCAGTGTACAAATAGTAAATATTAGAATAACTTGCATTTGCTTATTTTATCAGTTTCCTAATTTTTTGCAGGCTGTCCTCATGAGAAATGGTCTGTTACCTTGCCTACTTGCTCGAGAAGTGGGTAAGTAAATATAGGTCCAGTCTGTCACCTCTTGTTAGTGTTTGTTTCCCATTCTCTTATCAAAAGCAATAGAAGGAACCAGTGCGCATCGTGCACTGTGCATTCAGAATTTGACAACCATCGGTCCAGTGACCATTTTCATAGCTTCTACCATGTAAGATGTCACAGAATTCTTATGTCCATGTACCTTAATGTAGTGAATAAATCTTAACTTAACACCTCATCACACTTTGAAGCTGGCAGTCAGACCAGTAGTCCTTGCAATCTATTATGCTCCTACTTACCTCACCTGTTCAAAAACGTGACTATCGTTATTCCGCTGGCAATGAACAAGGGCGATTTTGGATCGTGTATTGTGGATGGGTGCCAGCTGTAGGGTTTAAGACATTGCCAGTAGTTATTCCACGGTAGTTGGAACAGTCCATTTGTTGAACAGGTGAGGTAAGTAGGGCTAACAGATTCACAAACCACAGGTAAGTTTTGTTGATTTTCTAATCTCTACAGGATGCTTTTTTTCATGATTTTGTGCTTGTAGTAACCTTTGAGTATATCAGAATGTAGTTGGATACATATGTTATCATTGAATACAACTATTGCCATGACTTTATTGTATTTCACACTGAAATTGATGAAACAGAACGATAACTTCTCGCATTTTGTTTTAACTCAAATTAGGGAAAAGGTGTCGAAACCCCAGCACATATTAATTTTGTGTGCCTTGCTGTTCTCTTTTGTGCATAAAGGCAAGGAAATTCAAGCTAAGCCAGTATCTACCAATGACAATGCACAACTCAAGTTTGAAGAATTTCAAGTCCCTCACAAGGTGCTGTTTCTCTCATTGACAAGACTCCTTGCCTTTTGCTCTGACTTTCCGAGAACTGTGGGTAATTTCCTGATGACTTTGGTGGAAAGGTTAGTTCCTTGGTAAAGTGCATGATAACCTCATTTTCGCCAATGGCTGAAATGTTAAAAGTGACGTCTTTTTCCAATACTTGGCATCTCTTGACGTTGTAATCAGTTACATATTTAATACTGTAGTCATTTGTGGTTTTTGATGATGCCATTTAACTAGACTGGTACAGTCAGCGTTGATATCGTTTAGAGGTCCCTGGAATGTTGTCATAGTGACTTCTTCATGCTAGCCACAGCTACAGTAAGGTCTTACTAACAGAGTTATCGTTACTGCAGTGTTTTAAGGCCCGGTCACACTATAACAATTTTTTATCGGTCTACCACACAATTTCTTCTGAGGAATTGAAGTAACCAATTTCTTGTTCAAATGGTTCAAACACAATGATGGGGGGACCGATTTGCTATCTGGGTAACCAATGTGATGTGAATTACCCTTCTTCTAAATATGAATATACACTGGGTTTCATTTTATCGGATAGCTATCTGATTTCTCTTCTGATTTTCATCGTTTTTCCATATGACGTCACTTAGGAATGTGGCCTGCCTCAGAACTTTTTTTAGATTTGGAGTGGGTATTCTGATAGAGTACTGTATTGATGACATTCATTATCACAAACCTCACTGTCCAGTCCAAAATGGGAAAAATCGGATTGGATTCTGATGGAAGATCATTATAGTGTGACCGGGCCTTTAACCACAGGAAATATCAGCATCAGTATTAATGACTTACAGTAAGTTATACAGTAAAGACAAACAAATAACTGGTTGTCCTATCTGTAAGCTCTGACTGTAAGCTCCGTGCTACATACTGTCACAATACTTTGTGGTGTGTTCATATGAGTAGCTTGAAGAGAAAGAAATGCCATTAGTTTAAAGGATGCTTACATATTCTTGACAACTCAGTCACAAATTAATCAACTGCCAACTTTGTGTCAACACCTGTCATTAATTCTACTGTCATGTATTGTTTCATGAGCCAGTGTTCACTACTGATTGAAGTTTGGTCATGGTATCATGAAACCCAGAAATATGGCCCAGAAATATTAATGTATATTCATGGACTGCTCTTACATATCATGTGTGGTTTCTAAAAGACCCTCAGATATTAATGGGTCCAGTGTAATGAGTATTGACCACTAAGCACTTTCATGTGTTTTATCTTGTCATTTTTGTCCTAGAGAGTATAGTTTGTCTGGTTCCAGGGTCTTAGAGTCTGAAAACATGGGTGATACCCCACTATGGATGCAGTGTGTTCTGGAACTCTTACTACCAAGCTTTGAGAGGTAAGCAAATATTCAGATTTTCTATAACCAGTAATGACCCTGGAGACTGAAGGCTATTACAAGACTGTCTGAGGGCTGGTATTCTGGGCTTTAGTAAGTCTGATATCTCTTCCTTTACTCTTGTTTCCTTTCTGGGTTATAAATCCACCTGAGAATAGTTTCAGTTTTTTGCCTGCAGTAGGAGACTGCTCTCAGAAATTTTCTTAAAAAATAGCTTTGAAAGATAAGCTAGTTAGATATTTTAACCTTGCCTGAAAAGTTGTGAAAACTTAATGAATTGTACTTAATATCTTTTCAGCATGCAAAGTATAAATTTTAAAATATTTTATGGAACACTAACATTTATGCTGTCCTAGCAGGGTAGTTTGTGATACTTTGTTAGACTCATAGCAGTAAACATTTAAAGTAGAATGCAGTGAGGACAGAGCTTAAGAAACTTGACAGGAGACTGAAGATTTGTCTGTTTGTCAACTTTTTTTTAAAATTACTATTTTAGTCTTAGTTTTAGTTATGCATCAATGTCTGAAAGCCCACACTCACCATCTCTGTCAAGTTCATTGTAATAGAATAGGTAGATTATACCTGACATGATTTGCTCCATAGATGAAATTTTCACCAGGTCTGTTAGGAGTAAACAACTGAGCGCCTAAAGAGTAATTCATCGTAAAACATCACTTGTGCATATCAGCCTATCCGACTGTTGAATAGGTTTGCTTGCTTCACCTAGAAGAGTTTTCAAATCTGTTGTGAACAAGAGCAGTAAGAAAACCACAAAACAAATAAAGCAGGCAAGTATAGTAATCCTCTCTTCCCGTATTATGCCTATCAACTCGGCAGTGAGGTTGTAAAGGAGATTTACAGCATGTACCACATCAACTTAAAATAAAGTCCTTGTACTTGACCAGTTCATTATTTATTTTATAAGTATGAAAAACCTTATCCCTCAGACTATTTTCTCTATGTATATCCCAGTTACTATTTAGCAGCAAGATAAAATGTTAATAGCAGATGTATACATGGTCACATGCCCGGCATGTTGCTGTGTAGCAATCTCATGATGAAATTGTCCTTCTAAATATTTGTTACATTCTCCTTCTTTGCTCAATTACATCTTATTAGCCGCCTGATACAGTCAGCTTTCACATCTGAGTAATTGATTGACAATACTAGATCTTCTTTCTGAAATAAGTACCATGTATGCCATAGCAACAGAGGCAGTGACTGTAGATGTAATTGGAGAGGGATAGCAAGAGTTCAGAACAAAGAGAGAACGTGGTGGCTTATTGGTTAAGGTGTTGGACTTGTGATCTAAGGATTGCTTGTTCGATTCCCATGTGGGTCATTATGTTGTGTCCTTAAGGAAGGTGCTTTATTGCAATTGCTTCTCTCCACCCAGGGGTTAAATGGGTACCTGTGAGGTAACTTGTACAGTGATGCACTGTATGTTGCTGCTCCTATGGGAAGTCCCTCAGGGGACACGATGAGTAACAGGATGTAGTGGCATTACTGTTCAGTGTGCCAGGTACTAACAGCAAGGGATGTGCACTATATAGTGGGGGTTTGACAAGTTACCAATGCCATGGGTAATATTTGTGAAGTGCTTTGATACATTCGTGATAAAGTGCCATATAAGAACCAAATATTATTATTGTAACAAAGAACTTAATGTTCTTGAATACCAGCCGTAAAACATGAAGACGGTTCAGTTTGCTACTACTGTGTAGTAGTTAGATCAATGTTGATGAAAAACTGATTACAAAGGAAGTCTACAGACCACAGTACAGCTAAAGCCAAAATATATACTCTGTGTGACAGATGTTGGTGTTGTGATGATGACCACTGTTGCAGGCTAAAAATTCAAAAAGAAACTAACATACCTGTACACACAGAAAGTTATGCAACGGGAATCTGTGTATCTAGCAAGCAAGTCAAGTATGTGTTAATTCAGGGAATTGATTGGTTTCTTATGCATTGTGAGCACAATGATACAAAAGAATGATACAAAAGATCATGTGAAGGCATGGGTCAGGTAACAAGGTCTGATACCAGATATAGCTCATGTTGCCTGACGAGATGTCCTTGTTGAATTTGTAAGAAAGACCGTCTTGGCATGTAAATGCATTGCCTGCTGTATGCTAATATGAAACACATTGAAACTATGTGTTTATAATGCCTTCACTGTCAGCTTTTATTCTAGACTTCAATTTGTGTGATGTCTTTTTTTCAAGAAGCATTGATTTCTTGTTTCATCCCCTTCCTCCATCCCCTCCCCTTTTTTCAGATGATTCTTCAGTCTGGTAAACTGCAGTTTTCTATTTTTCAAAACATTTATGAGGTAACATCTCAGCTCAGGTTTTTTTTCAGTAGATTCAACTTAAGTTGTTCAGACTATTGAATATTCATGTTAATGTCAGACACTGTGCCATAGTATCAAGAAGTTACAGGTCAACAAACTTAAGTATGATGTGATTGGCATCTCTCACCATATTCAAACATATGGCATCCTTTATTTTCAGATTGTCTTCCTCTTCCATTTCCTTCTTTATTTTTTCTAAAGAATGTATGTCTTTTTTTTCAAAAAAAAAGGTTATTTCCTGTTGATCAATTCCAAGGAATATTAAGCTCCATCTTTTGTTTGGTTTGCCCTCCTTTTCATTCACTGTTTCAGTCCTTTTGTTTCAAATGACTTTTGAAGACCTGCGGCAGGCTCAGCTACAGTTCACCTAACTACCATACTTTAGAATGAACATTTCTTACCATAATAAACTCATTTGAAGCTTTATCACACCTGGAAAGTTCAGTGCAACTGACTGCCATACTGTTTAATATTCCATTCTTGTAACATCTGGAAAAGGTCGATGCACCTAATTATCTCATCCCCCCATACAGTATGTATGGGGGAGATGAGATATTGTACTTCGTTGGTGATCTGATCTGCTAAAATGTGTGTCGCGCGCTCCTTCTTAACCGTTAA
>JAAAJZ020276216.1:0-12714 GCA_010015985.2 Actinopyga echinites
AATAGACACAAGAGTACAGACTCAATACACAAGAAAGGAATGTACAACGCAAGAAAAAAAATGCTAAAACATGAGGGC
Source organism: Actinopyga echinites (assembly GCA_010015985.2). Lineage (NCBI taxonomy): Eukaryota > Metazoa > Echinodermata > Holothuroidea > Aspidochirotida > Holothuriidae > Actinopyga > Actinopyga echinites. The sequence continues at coordinate 79 of JAAAJZ020276216.1, forward strand.
ACAGAGCTAGACACTAAATAGATAGGCATGTAAAAACTTTCACAGTAAAATTGGAAACAAAGAGGCAGCCTGGGTAAAACACAGGCAGAAAAAGAAACAATTACGACAAGGAACAAGACCGGAATACCTAGCCGATGAAACAATAAAGTTACAACTTCCTACACCTTTTAAGTGCAAAAAAGTGCATATATATATATATATATACAAAAATAGGAGTGGTTCATACAGATAGAATAAAAGAAAAACAAGCGAATAACTTCATAGCTGTCATTTTGCTATATTTCGGTCCTTTCACCAGTCCACCTTCAGGCAAATGCAAGGAAACAGTATCATAACAGGCAGTTATACAAGGATAAAGAAAGCTATGCAGAGACGAAATACCAATATACAAAGGGGACAATGCAAAACACCATAAAAGCACTTGTCGTTTCAGGAATTCTTCAGGCATACTTAACAATTTCAACCCACTAAGTCACTTTGCTGGACATACTTAAGGGCCAGAAAGATTGGATGCAGTTGGATATGTATCCCTCCTTGAAGCCTGATTTTGAAATGTTGGGCCATACAGTTGAAGTACATTTTAACGTCAATTAAACATAGCCCTGGTAGTCATCATTATAAGAGATGCATTGCTTTAGAAGCTCAGTTAGAGCGATATTTCATAGCCTGAAATATGTCTTTGGGGGCAGCATTTCTCACCCATTGCTTTTTGTAATTGCTCTAGTTTAACACAAGAAGCTAGTCAATCATTTTCTTTCTGATAGTTCCATTGCGGTTCTGCAAAAAATCAGGGATACAGAATGCAATTGATTTAAACCTCAACCCTTTGTCTTTTACCCCCATCCATGATTATTGTCCTAACCAACTTTATTTTCAGAAAAGCCATTTTTGAGAATCTCGGAAGGGTTTGTACTCTTGTGAAAGTATCTCTGGAGCCTTAGCAATGGAAACCATTTAAGCTTAGAAGGTCTTTCGGAATCATGGAGTTCTCCATGATAAGTTGACTCTGGATGAATGCCCACGAAATTTTCCTTTTTTCGGGTATAAACAGAATGTAACGAAACAGGGATGAACCATTAAGTATAGCTCCCAAATCCAGCCTCAGCTGAGAACGTCCATTTCAGCTAACCCATCCAGCGGAAACGAGCGTGAAACAATGCGGTTGGTATAGCTTTATATTTCTTCAATGTTCTTGTTAAGTCTATGTGAACTTCCTGAACAATTTCTGCAAAGTACCATTGCAATCTGAGACTGCTTCGACAACATTTCAGCAAATTTATCGAAGGCTCATGGAGAAGTGACCTCAAATAACCGTTAAATTTTTATAAGGTAATAACATACATTCAGTGCTAACTAAAAAACAACACTGGCCAAGTTACAAACAAAAATGGAATATGACATGAAACTGAATTCTCTAAAACAAAGTTGTGTTACAGAACAGAACGAACTCTGAATTTTAGTTTAAACTCCCAACTGAGACCATGCCTCGTTCTCATCACAGAGCCATCCATTTAGGGTAATTCGTGTTATCTACCACGGAACGTATGTCATGAGTTTACCTTCATAAAACACAGTTAATTATTATTTGCTAAAATTCACTGTGATACAGAGATTAATTCGTTTTTGTTGGAAAATTTTTAAGGCGTAGAAAATACGGCCATCTAAATTTGAAAAGGTGTTTACCGATTAGTCACGTGTGTCAATCACGTGACAATATTTGTTGCTGTTGTTTTTGTTTTAGAAACGCTGAATCGATGCAGAACAAAGATTTCATTTACCGTCTGCATGCATAAATTACGTTATCAGGCTTTGCAAACGATACAAGAAAAGGAAATAAAAGTAGTCCCCGTAGTATTGCGGTAATGTTGCGACGTAAGACCAAGATGAGGGACTTTCTCATTTAAATTTTAATGCACTACCATACACCGTTGTCATATTCATCCTTATTCTATCCTATCAGTTATTAAAAAAAAAAAATTACGTTCATCACGTCATTTGCGAGACCCGCGCAGAATAAAAAGTCGTATTATTAAATTGGAAGTAAGAAAATAATACGAATAAAATATGTGATAGGCAGATGATATGTTGATTTTGCGATAGCTTTTTGAGACGGTCAGTAAACTGAAAATCAAAGAAATAAAAGAATTATGAAAAGAAAGAACGGTGTAGAAGAATGAACGAAGTTAAGAATGAGTAAAAACAAATTAAATAATTATAATACCATAAATGGGAACTATGAAAACAGAGAAGACTTAACATATGAAAATTGTATCTATCTTAAAAGAAAGAATTATTAGAGAAAACCGACCGAATGAATGGAAATATTACTGAAGATAAGAAGGAAAAGGGGAACGAAAGAATGTACTACGAATGTAGAAACTGACCGGATGACTTTAACGAAAAAGAAGACAAACCAAAGTACTAATCAACGAAAGAGGATTTCAAAACGATCAAACTTGAATGAACGAACTAATGACCACACAGAAGAACCTTTGGAGAAGTCAATGGTCGCATAAACGAATGAACAGATGCAGGAATGATCTTCTATTTAGATTTGCAAATCGTTTATGCAAGTAGTTGCGAATTTGTAGGTCACAGGCATGAGTTGAAAGCCACTAATTTAAGCATTCGAGCAATTTAATACGTACTTCCACGAGCAATGTGAAATTAATTTATACTTGTTCAATCTTTGTCTTGATCGGAAATAGAATTTCAAAGAAAAGCAGATGGCGGGGATCTCATTTGGATAATCGTACATAATTCATATAGAGAAGGCACAAACATCTGTCAAACGTTTTGTTCGATTTCGATACAGATGACAAAGTATTATCTTAGTAAAAGAGCATTTAGAACGAAGTAGTTTATGAAGTTTTGTCGAGACTCGACAAAAATATCGTTACTGGATTTCATCCGTATGAAACATTGCCTTCATTAAACAGGCCCTTCAAAACTGTTACTACTGGATGATATGAACAACATTAAAACATGGATTCTGGCGTCTGAATTGATTTATTTATCTCAAATTTGTCCTCAGACTTTTGATTTCTTTTTACCTTTAACGCAAATTGAAATACTATAAGTTAAAAGAAAAGAAGCGGCCACTAACTTCATCGTCTTGAACGCTTACACTGCCTTCTGACCTTTGCCAGAAAGACGTCACTCTGTTCTAGTTACACCAATGCTGCACTTGGCTTTTGCAAAAGCCAGATAACATTTGTGAAATTTAGGAACATTCTTAAAGTACGTACAAGTAAATGTTCTACTCACATCATCAATTTTCGAGTACAGCCCAGTAAAGCATCCAGAGAAGACAATAACGTTAGAAACTCTTACATCCGCCGTTGACAAACACTTATATTTCATAAATGGCTGGTTGTTTATTTTTTACCCTTTTTTCAAACACTTACTTAAAAGTTGTCATGAAAGTCAGTCACATCCAAGCGTTATAGATTTTTGGTTAATGTAATTCAAGAATAAAGTGACAACCTTAATTAAAACACAATGGGGCCGTATCCTTGGTAACTGAGCGTCCTATGACGTAAGTGTAAGAAACGTTCTTGATTGGTAACAGCCTATTGAGGACGATTTTCTTCCAACGGTGCAAATAAGGAGAACAAAAGAATTCCAGGCAAACGGATGACGAACTCGAAAAGAGTGGTCCTATTGATTAAAGTCGAAATAACGAAGCAGTAACTATTTGGCTCTTTCAGATTTGACATTCCATGAGAGTTCTCACCAGTTCATTGATATATCACATATGAATGCCAGACTCGGCACCACCTGAGTGATAAACTGTTTGAACTTTGATAATTTTATAAGCTACAATCAAATTTTGTAACCAATGTACCACTCTTGCTTTGTTATCAGCTTATCTCATCAAATGTACCATTAAGAAATAAGCGTGGAATTATTGAAGGTGTGAAATGCAGTTACATCATATTAATGACTCTAAATGGGCACGACATGTCATTCGTGGTCTGGAAGTTTTACAATTATAATTTATCATTGACTGGCTAGACAACCGTAATCCAATGCAATTTGAAAGCGTCATGAAAAACAGAGTTCCAAATGTGTAGCGCTTTTAGACTCTAACAATACTTCGCTACGTCGCATAGCAACCCGTCGCTTTGCCCTCAGTGTCCAACCAGGGAGAATAGCAGCTCCCTGGTCCAACACACAATTCAAAGCCCATAAAAATGAGCTGCTCGGTTCAAGTTTGTTGATAATGCTAACACAAGATGATAATATTAAACCCGCTAGAGGGTGATGTAGTGAAGAGCTTTCTCTCCTTGATGGTGGTGTCCTACCCGCCAGTGTCAAATTATCTACTTTCATCTATTGCAAGCTAACAGACATTTACCACTACCAAACAACCACCAGACCTCCCCCCCACACACACACACACACGCACACTCACATTAAATTGTTATAGGCCTACGTACTAAAAAGAAGTCCACTAACATATAAAAATGTAGTAATCCTTGCGGTAGTCTCGTCAGATTTTTTAGCAATTGATGACAAATATAGCCCCCTTAGCTTTAATAGTGTAGCCGTCCGTACTAAATCTTTTACTTGCGATTATTCCAACACCGCGTACACTATCGCTTGCAATGCTCGACTTTTCGCTGGATTGAAACCAGCACTAAATTCAGATTTCAGGCAGTGGTTCAAAAGTCACACATTTTGTTCAAGGGCGGATTTAAGGGGGGTTCCTGGTTCCCGGAACCCGCCCCACCCTTTTCCCAGAAAAAATAAGCAAAAGGGCATATTAAGCAAATTTATAGCAATTTTTCAATAGTACAAGCTGGGAAAGACCTTTCCCCTTGAGCACTCTTTTACTGATGTCGCTAATTGTAATTTTTACCATTTCACACGGAAAATGCATCAACGACATTTGATCATTCAAAATCCTTTCCCTGTATGACAACTTGGTTGAAAAGATCTTCCCAAAGTCGCAACGAAACCGCCACCATCGTTTGTCCTCACCTTCTCCCGGTTGTAATTCATTCCGAGTTGAGCTGTTCAAAATATGTTGTAAACTGTGTGTTTAGTGCGATACAAAATCCATTAGTGGGTTAAATGCATCTTCCTCAAAGCCCATAATCTCGTTAATACCCCAGAGCTTCTGGGCCCCCGTGCCCCAATCGGGGCGTTTCACCTGAACCTCACCAGGGCCCCTAACGCAGACCCCTGCACCGCACGCTGGCTGAGGGTGGGTCCTGGCTACGTTCCAGGGTATGGAAACATGCACCCACAACTTTTGCCACCCCAACATTGATGCTTTCCACCTACTTTTCAAATCCTGGCAGCGCCACTGTCGATCTGTTAAAAAGCTATTTTGCGGTTGTTGATGGCTTTATAGTTTTCAGAAATTAATGACCATTTTCTTCCATTAAGGGTCTCTAAGAAGCTAAAGCTTTCACAGCTTCAGGGGAAAGGTCCCTGGGCCCTAAAGAGGCTTTTCCCTGAACACCACCATGGGTACTAAGTTGGCCCCCGAACCCCAAGCACATTGGCATGCGCTGTTGCACTTCTATTGCCGCTAACGATTTTTAACACAGCAATAGCTAAGCACCCCTCCCACCTGAGATCCCCCTGGAATCCTTGATCCCTCCCTGATTTTTTCCATAGCCACAGGCAAGTTTTTAACAGATATATATCAACTCTATCAAGGTATATATCTCCTGTGTAACGACAAAGAGATAGAAAGCCTGAACTTATCGCAGTCCGTTTAGTTTATCCCTCGGTTGCTTACACCTTGCACAATACCATTTCTCTACCTCTTATATTGACATAACTGTTACAAAATATTAGTATATAATGAAGCACAGGCGCGAAAGGTGCTCTTTGGTGGAAGAGGGTATCAACCTTTTTTTCGGATCGCCGTCTTGGGGGAGAGGTCTAACGGGAGAAGGTGTGCCCTCCCTCTGTGGAAAACGTTCGGATACTTAGGGGTTCGTAGATATAATTTGGTTCTATATACTTCAAGTTGGAAATTTTGAGGAAAATTACCGAACATGTTTTATATCTTTTACACAGTGAACAAATGAGGGGCTGTTGTCCTTGTAAAGTAATGGGGTGGGGACGGAAGCATGCTTCATAAAAAGGTAAAATGAGTATACAGGTAGCACGACGTTTCGAAAAGGTAAAACTTTTCTTGGCCATGTACCAAAATACACTAAAATCACCTTCTTAGAAAAAAAGCACCAAGAACGAATCCAGCGAGTACAGGTGGAAATGTAAAGAGCGACAGATTATCCCAAAAGCTATGGCTGACGTCTTTAACATTCATGCATACTGGGTAAAATGTGTTAAGACGGTAAATCCACCTGAGCTCTATTTCTTCCCGAATTTTCTTGCTATTATTAATTTACTTAGAAAGCTATCCTCAGTACACTTTATAAGAATATCAAAAAGGGAATAGACCTAACTTCAAAACTGTAAGTAAATTACAACTCATAAGGGTACAAATTATTCAATACCCCCATAAAAGAGACAACGGCATCGATTCTGTATATATATATTCATAGCAAAGAGCAGTGCTCCCTATGACGTAACAATGGAAAACTTTCTCGGACGGTATTTAAACTAAGTAGACCACGCTTTATCACATGAGCTCCGATAGCTCAGATGGTAGAACATGCTGCACGTCAAGCGGCAGGTCACTGGTTCGAGTCCCGTTCGGAGCAAAGTTTTCCATTCACAATTTAAATCCTCTGGTCATCAGAAAGGCTATGCCACTGTCGGAGGTGTTAAGACCTAAGGTCTACTTGCGACTTTAACTTACACAAATACTTATCACTCTTAATACTAACGGTCGCAACGTCTATATATCTATATCTATATATATATATATATATATATATCCACATGTTCAACATGAAACTATTTTTTGCAACGACCACTTATAACATAGTTAGTCACCGTTACAGCATGTAGCGGCATCTGTAAAACTGAATAATATAGTACTGCATATATCAGCGGTTTTGTTGATTGGATTTTGTTGATTGACATTCCCTACTTATATGTTGTTTTTCAGAAGAGTCAAAATGGTAAAATTTTTCACCAATCACCAACAGTTGCCGCTCAATTTTAAAAAAATTGAGACTGCTGAAATTACACTGCTGAAATTGTCTTGTCGCTGAGTATAGCAAAAACCACTAAAATTTGAATCAACAAATCGTCTCCTAACAGAGGCATAAAAGCAATGAAGAACGTTCTGGTACCAAAGATGAATAAAAAAAAATGCTTTCAACATGAATAGATTTTTCAACAGTTGCCAAACTTCCCTTCTGTCGCTTGTTGTTGTGCTTATTTCCATTATTAAATTCTTCTCCGTGTTCGTTTCAACACCAATTTTTAATCAACACACTTCATTCTAATTTGTTTCTGGAAAATGAAAGCCGAGATATAAAACTTTCCTTCCCTTCGTGGTCGGCGAAGAAAAGACCCATTTCTTGGCATACAGCTTCTAACTCACAGTGAATGAAAAAAATTACAGACGTCCGTTTGATGGCTAGCAGACTTTTACAGTGGACTTCGTACGCGCTCACGCCACTGCATAATAGGGACACGTCTAGATGATAAGCATATCCTTTACACTGACGAGCAGATGGTGAGAGATGTTATGGTCTGCAAGGCTGTAACTTAGCACAGGGGTTTTCAACTTTTCATCTGCGTACCCCAGGAGTATACATGCGTATCCCCGTCAGGGAATACTCTTTTCGTAATTTTAACACTGCATTTGCCACAGTTTATATTACAACTGTGTATGCAGCTCAAGGCGGGCAGCGAGAATTTTCTTAAGGGAAGTGCTGAACCATGTTGGAAAGACCAAACGGCACCGAAGTCACAAATAGAGAAGAGCTGCCCTTATCGACGAGGGTGTAGGTGACGGCCTTAGAGCCCGGGGTAGGATCCATCGGCAACGCTGTTGGGGGTCCAGGGGTGAAGCTCTGGAATATCTGGGGTATTTACCAAAATGTGAACATTGGAAAGATGTATTTTAACTTCTGTAAGTGACTTCGGATGTGCACTAATCAGATCACAAAATCACAATAAGACAGAAATAGCGTAACTTTGACTGAATAACTAGCTAACTGGTTGGCAATGCAGCAACCTTTGGGGGAGGCCTGGGAGGACCGACGGATGGATAATTTCGTTCAAGCTGTCCTCACAAGCATAATATTGGTAAAGCAACTCAAGAAGGATGCGTAGGGCGCCGAAAATAGCATACGTTATGCATTTCCCCTTTACCCCAGTCCCTCCTAATACAACTTTTGCAATTTAGTCAGATGAGAATTATTTTGTTTTAACTGCCGGCAGTTTCGACAACCGTACTACACTAAGGGTGAGTTAATGTCTACACAGAAATTAGCCTGATAGCCTAGTCAGCTATTGGATTTACTAATAACGTGCAGTCCACACCTCTCAATTCCCACAAAATGATACATACTTGGCAAAAATGTCCGCGTACCCACTAAAAAAGGTTCCGCGTACTCCTTTGGGTGAGCGACCCCAGGATGAAAACCCCTGTCTGAGCATTATGGTAGTCTATGAACGTATATCAACTGTGAGAGCAACTTTTTATCCTATTACCATAGTAACTATCTGAGAGTCACAGCGTCATTGAGAATGACTCAACATGGTACTCCCCTGTGACCCCTCGAAATGAAGTGTTCTCAAACTCGTCTTCTTTCTGGTGCATTCTGTACTGAATATCTCCGTTATTGTATACTCTTCGGTTGAGGGAAACACCATTGCTCGCTAATCCATACTTTACGTATTTGTTGGACCCATGCAATAACATGCCGTTATGATCGTAGTAGGGTTCATCCCTCTCTGGTGTGTAAGGGCCCAGGTCGGTTTGGCCATCTGAGCAACTGGAAACCTCACTTGAACACGAACCACGTTCTTTGCTGTCCTTTTGATTGTCACCTGCAATATACTGCCGATTACGGCTTTGATCACGAGAGGTTCTAACATCATCACCATACCAAGCTTGATGGGACATCGGATCTCTGTAAATACCATCAGATACTGTGCTAACGCTGTAAATCGCATCATCACTGAGTGTTTTTCGGTGGAAGTTTTTGACGTCAGCATACATTCGGCTTTTGTTCTCTACTGGTTTCTTCAAATGAATCTTTCTACGATTGATCGGCTTTGGACTTCCTTGAACCAAGTCAGGACTAATACTTCCAAACCGGTGAACGTCGTTACCTACAAAACGATAACCGTTTTGCAAATGAGAGTCATTTTGGAGCTCAGAATAATTCACAGTTTCCGTGAGAACTTCGAACTGACCCGTCTCGGGGTCCTTATTATAAAAGGGCGCTATGCTCTTGCCTTCAATTGAGTCCATACGGCTCCTGAATTCCACGTTTCCGGATAGCATTCCGTCAGTTTTTGCTACATTTTTATCGTTTTCAGACACTGTCGATAGTTTTGAAAGCTCAATGCGGAGATCATTCAGTCTGATTTCTTCATCGCTGGAGGATTTCAAAGAGTTTTCTGCACGAATACTTGAGGGCGCTCTGACATCACTTGGCAGGTCGTTTGCTCTCGAAGATTGTGACGTCACAGATTTACTAATTTCTTCATAATGGATGTCAGGGTGAATCTGCATATCTGTTTTCCTTAACTCGTCAGTACTACTGTAGAATCCCTTATTATCTACACCCACAAATCCATTTATTCTCCCTCCGCCGTTTAGGATATTTTCTCGGCTATTTTGTAAGCTACTCCGAGTCGAATTGCTAATTTCCGACGCTTTTCTGCTCAGAGCTGGGGCGGGCACTCGGGTATTGACTTTTGTGACGCTACTCGCAGAGTGATTTGAAATCATTATTGATTCCTCTCCTTCACTGTTTAAGCTATCTGTGTGGAATGATGTGCCATTCATGATCCCATGGCTCTTCTTCATGACTGTGGGTGCATTCCCGTTCATACCGTTGTGAGCGCCGTGGCCATTTGGTATACCGTTAATACCGTTGCGATAGAGACCGCCGATTAATGCACCATTCTGTGCAGAGAGGGATGTATCGAAAATCGGAAACACCGTCAGATATAGCGGCGTGAATGGTTTTAAATGAAACACCTTTTCACCGTCGCTGTAGTGCACTGTGTCACTGCTTCCTCCACAAGAGCGATGACACGCGTAACCTGTCAAAAGAAGGGAGTTAAATCTGAAAAAAGTAGGTTATACCAAAATTAATGCTTGGCAAGATCCCATTATTAACTGTCACCCAATTTTGGGGTGCAATCTTGCCAACCACGTTAATGGCAAACCAAGTGAGCCACACTGTAGCTATCATGGTATTCGGACAACTTACTCCTCGACAGTTTCTTCTTGAATCATTCCCCCTGGACATCTCCCCTCTGTCGATCACCCTCCATTTATTCCAAAAGGGCAATTTCGAATCTTGCAATTTTCCCTTGGATAATTTTCTGACCCTTAACCCTGGCCCTAACTTTTACTCGTATTCGATGGGAATTTGTCCGGGGAGGGGTTGTCCGAGGTGGGAATTTTCCCTGCTGGGAATTTTACAGAGCCACTCATCCGGGGAAAGTCATTGTCACGTTCCTTGTCAAACATGGGAAATCACAAAAGATGTTTGTGTGTGTGTGGAATACGGTGGAACTGGGGTTGGGGTTGGGAAGGGGATTTCATCTATATACAGTCCCCTACCCTAAGGCTTTCTAATTCCGCTTTATATGAATCCAAACGTTGTTGTAACAACGGGACAACTTATTCAGTTATTTATATGTGAGTCCTACCTTAATTGCGCTGACGGTTTGGTTTTAGCCAATAAATGATGCATGAAACCCTTGCAATTATTAAACATTCAATAACAAATTTCACACCTTATTCATCACGTTTATTTTCAACAGAATCGATCGGACCCTAAAAGTCAATAAAAATCCGGTTCTGAATTCACGTCATTATCACGACACACGAATTGAAATATTGATATTTACACAGGTTACACAGGTGAACTCAGCAAGTTTTTTACAGTTGAGAAATGTGTCCAATATTCTGTAAATGCTTTTTGAGCAATAATTTGAATTCGGTTTTGTAACTTTTGTTCCATGCAGGGAGCTGCTAATTAACAGCTCTTTGTTCCATGATTGCTTTTCTACTATATTGAAATGCGTCGGAGCAGAAGCAGTTTCTTAGTTGGAGTCAATTGGGTTTTTTGCACTGTACGCTGGGACTTTAAAAAGTACCTAACTTTAGTTAAAACGTGTCAAGTGCACTTTCAACAACAGAGATAATAATAATTATCAGAATCTTAGTGTTAACATAAAACTTGGACATCAACCGTAGGATGCACGATTGCTATACATCTTGACAAATCACATACATTTATTTTGATTGATACCGTAACATCCCTACAGCGTTTGCATGCTCAGAAATTTCAAATCTATTACCTTATTTTGACATTTATCTTAGTTACATCACTTTAAAAATTTTCTGTGACTAATAAAAGTGTTTCTAGATTCTACTTAGATTCTCTCACTGCAGGCTTTAATCATTGCTTCTCTTTTTGAAGAGATAAGAAAAGTGCAAGTGTCAGTGAATTAGCGCTAAAGATACACTTCAGGTTGTTCAATGTTTGCAGACTCTCATGTCAGCGAACTCTTTTCTCTCTTTACAAAGACTAATTTAAATGATCCTTGCTCAAAACCTTCATGATGGAGAAATGATATTTCTTATGCATAAAAGCACTTAGCATTCAGAAATGTTATCCTACGTTTGTCTTTCCCGTTGCACTTTGTAATCTATCCTTGGTGAATAAAGCCTCCCATATGAAGCCGCGATTTCAAATAAAACACTTTTCCCTTAAATCGTGTCACGCATTTGTAATGCAAAAGAGTGCATTAGACATGAAATGAACAGATCGGTGGTGAAACTAGCAACAGCACGAACGTTTTGCAACGCTGAGTAGATCTGAAGGCTACCGGGTTATACGAAACATGAGAAACGGTAATACTAATAAAAATGATGAATTGTGGAAAATCGTGGAAGACTCTTTATATAACACCCACATAGTGACTACAAAGGATGTTTATAAAATGCAACACAATTTGCTATTTTTAAGGCAATCTAAAAAGCATTCTTGTTTAAATCACTCATGACTGGTGAGTAAAAAGCGACAATATTCAAAATAAATTTGAAAGCTCAGCTGCTTCACGGCAAAATTTTGGCAGTAATTGTTAAGATGATTTTTTTTTCCTTACAAGAACATTCCAAATAATTATTACTTTGACACTAAAATAAGATAAGAATAGCCCATGCCGTCTATTTCTTGACTTTTCAAATTTGAGTTTTGTTTAGATGTGCTGATTGCTGAACTTAAAGGTTTAATGTTGTGTTTACAAATGTGAAAAATTTGCAATGAAAAAAACAAAACATTAGTCGAAGTGTAATTATACATCTCGCCTGTTAGCCGGGGTCAAGTTAACTAACTTAACTTTTGGTGTAGAAATGGGAGAAAGTTCCCTAAAACGCCCCTTTACCACATTTAAAATATATGAAAAGACAATATGGCAGATAGAACTACAGAAAAAGAAAATGTAAGGTTTTTACCATAGCTGATCTGCCTCTGTGCGTTTTCTTTTCCTTTGAATGGG
>JAAAJZ020277323.1:0-12701 GCA_010015985.2 Actinopyga echinites
TACATCACATTCCCTCCTCAACCCAAAGGGGATTATATCTGTACTATACGCATCTTTTCAACATGCACAAGTCAGCCCCCCCCCCCCATCCAAAATACCTTCCGACGGCACTGAGGAGTCAAAATTAGATCTATTTAATGAATAAATTATTGTCTCCAAGTTGAAGTTGAGTTCAAAGTGGGTTTCACTTGAGTCAATCTGATTTAAATGAGACTGGCCCTGAAACGGACAAGAACATATGTTTAGAAAACGACACTGAAAAGAAATTAAGATTCAGAAGACACCAAAGGAGAAAGTAAGCTAAAGAAATGAAGACCTGATGCTACATCTATGTCCGTGATACATATTAGACAAGACTTGCTGCAGTTTGTGCACAGTAAACTTAAGTTGACTTAAAAATCGATTTTATGAGAAATAAATTATTGGCAATCCTAACAATAAATTCTTTCGACGAAAACTATGTATGGGGATTAACAAACGAAAAAACAGTACATTTTCACCCCATTTAAGACGTTTCGTAGTAAAGAGAAGAACTTTTATAAATAAATAACTTCGACAAATTATTCGTTTAATCGAGCATGGTTTTCAGTAATTTATCCTACAAGCACACCAAAGGGTATTCTACTAAAACGCTTATGCTAGACTGGACTGGAAAGTCAGGACCAAACAGTCGCATTGCCGCATCTTTTACATGCGTGGGTCTGCTTTGAAAGACTTTTGTGATTCAATAAACAAAATGAAGAGTCTTGTTTCTGCTAAAAACAGAATCACATGAACTGAAGCTAATCTGTACTTTTCAGCATATTGCTAATACAACTTTTCTTTTGATAATTTTTCAACACTGACATGTAAGATACATTAGCTCTTGTTACGATTATCAGTTTCCGACTTACCGGTATTGATTTTATTTAACAATCGACCTGTTTCAAAGTAAATTCTACTTTTAATACTTTTTCCACTTTTGTTACTATAACGGAGGTCTACAGAAGAAACTGACAAAACAATCATGTTGATGTTTAGTGAAAAATTACATAAAGGCCGCAAACAGGCTTTTTCAGCGCGCTTCGCGGTCATCTTTTCTACTTTGTTATTCCAAAATGAGTTCCCATATGACAGCTAGGGTTAGCTGATTATTCCAAAGCCTCAGGAAATTCCCAGTTTTATCTGCTCTCCCCCCACGACAGCTTAATATGAATCATCAACCTGCTGGTTTATTGATGATGTGGCTAATTGGAATATATTTATGAGGACTTCGGTATGTCAGATGACGTGAAGCATTACACAAACACATGAAGCCCCAGAAAATGCCTACCAACATCTGTCCTCTCCTTTCTAAAAGCCTGCCGAGTCATCAGTCGGCTGGCTGATATTCAGTCTGAGTGAAACTGTCAAAAATGTCAAATTGTAACTTTTGCAGTCTGTTTATTAGTTTACTGCACATCCAAATTCATTGGAACTGAAGATAGTTAAATACACTATTCTAAATCCACATAACTTCGAAATACCTCGAGGCTACAGGGGGAGAATTCCCCTTTTACCCCCACCTGACGTCGCCCCTGGACCCCACTATGGGTTTGGTCTTGTTTGGTCTTGTCAGCCGACTTGGGAATCAACCCCCTTCTCCCTCACCACCGCCCCCTACCCCACATATTTTGAAACCCTGGCAACGCTGCTGATTACACCTCTTTAATTTCACAAATTATCCTTTAGTAGAACGTTAATGAAGCAGAATACATGCCTTACTTTCAAGCAAACTATGCACAGGAGTAGAGACAGGGGAAGGAGGTGATGAAGGCTTCAGCTCCCCAGTCAATAATGTTGGGGGACACGTAGAAGTCCGCTCTGCAATATTCAAGGACGAAAACCCTTTTTTCGTCGTTCCCTTTGTTCCCTCTGTCAGAAATTTTAGACATTTTCCGTTATTTTTCCTCAAAACTGGCACGCTATGTACATACCAAATTGCATCTTGGGACCCTCACATTTTCAAAAATTTCTCAAAGGGCATGGGAAACCCCTCTACCCTTACAGATTCCCCCTGACAGCAGTTCGAAATAACATTCAGTTCCCTTCCCCCAACCACTCACCCTCCCCCGCCCCAGTTGGGAACAGCTTTTTACACTAAAGAGTACCACAGAAATATATTTCTTGAACCTGTTGACAAGGCTCAGAGATTCGGGCAAAAAGTTTTTTCGCGTCTAATATAAAAGGTCCCATACACCTATGCGTTGGAGAGTAAACGCTGGTTGGATGAGAATAAAAATGTCTTAACGCTAACAATATTGACATTTGTTCGTTCAGTAAACTTAGCGTGATGTTTGCAGACCGATTTATGATACCATTTTACGTCGAGAGGTATGCAGCCCTTGAAGCAACGCACATCACAGCCAATCCATAATCACAAAAATCACAGCATAAAGTTTTCGGAATACCAGGGGTATTAAGTAGGCCATATGCCGATTCATACCTTGAGTCATGAACGTGAAAACATGTTTTGCTAAAACTCGTGACCAACTTTCTCATCCCTGGCAGATATTTCCTCAGAGACAAAAGTTTGGTGTTCGAAGGCACGTAGTTCATGATTTCTTTGAAACTCGTGATTGCATGAACGGAAACACACCATTAAACATCTTCAAACAAGGTGAGTATCTTGCCAAATTACTTGATTCGAGTTTTGTCAGTGAAGTCACCCCCCCCCCATATCACATATGCATACTTGGGGGATTGGAGGGCATGATCATACCTTAGTACAGAGAAACAATTCTCGCAAACGAATTAGAGATTCGAGGTCAGGTCCGAATACAATGCAAACTTCAGATATTGAAATATTTTGAGATACTTACTCCAGGAAATCCGTCAGATTTTCAGTCAGTAAAGGTTGGCTACATTTGTATCTCATACAGGAAAACTCAAGAATACAAGAGTTAGAGGTTAAGGTCGTTTTTCGTGTCCAACGATGGAAAACTGATCGGAAAACTGCTCATTTCAGCTGGTAAAATAAATGATTGCAGAGTCCAGACACTGATGAAAATCTCATGAGGGGAGTTGCTTTAGAGCCCAACAGGCAAATGCGTAAGTGATTATTGCAAACAGTACCCCACAACACCCTCTGCCGTATGTTAGAAGCAAAAGATAAAACACGATTAGATGGTTAGCACTCGTCTCAGACGAGGAACTTTTACGTAAAGAAAAAAAGGCAGGCGCGGTTCTGGGGGGGGGGCTAGGGGGGCTTTAGCT
Organism: Actinopyga echinites; assembly: GCA_010015985.2. Classification (NCBI taxonomy): domain Eukaryota; kingdom Metazoa; phylum Echinodermata; class Holothuroidea; order Aspidochirotida; family Holothuriidae; genus Actinopyga; species Actinopyga echinites. The sequence continues at coordinate 3,235 of JAAAJZ020277323.1, forward strand.
CCCCAAAAATTTCGCTAGCCCCCCCCTCCCAAATTGAGCAAAGTAAGCTTTTGAAACACGAGATCTCAAAATAAAGAATGTCTGGATGCGTTTAAGAAGGTCTGACAAGTGCCACCTCCTGCAATCTGGGAGGCATTTTTGGCAAAAAATTTTCTCGGAACGCTTCAAGCCCACCCATGGTGGTGCTCCGCTTAGATGGTGTAACGTGAGTTAGCCCCCCCCCCCAAATAATGTCCCTAGAACCGCGCCTGAAAATAGGAATGGTGTCTGGACATCTCTAATGGTAGAAGCACTATGCTTTGCTCTGAAATACAAATTTGTTACTTCTTAAGTCACTAATTGTGCTGAAAACCAAATGATGAGAGAAATTTCCATTTTGAAACATAGAAGCCGGTATCTAGTCTTCTAGATAAATCTGATTCACCGGTTTCTGGAGCTACCGTACCTTCGTTGTTTTCTGTAATTCCTAAAACTTCGGAACGTTCTTTATCCTCTGGGTCTTCTTTTGTTCGTAGACCTTCTAGATCTATTTAGTTTTCTGGATTTCCTAGGTTTTCTGTACATTTTAAGCCTGTAAAGAGGAATGAAAACTGGATTCTTTGGAAAAAGGAAGCTAGTATTCATAAGCACCTTTTGCTATTGGGTGTTTTTGAAATTTCCTACAGTCCTACATCCATGACCTTGAGTTAAGGGTTTAGGTTTTCTTAAGAATTTTTCCATTATTTATGGAAATGCCGCCATAAACCAGGGAGTCGACGTAATTGGGAAACGTCTAACAAGACAATTTTACGTACGAGACGAAGAAGAATACATAATTGGATAGCATGATTTCATTAAAATTAGGATGGAGATCTTTATATTCGTACAGGTAGGCTAGCCTAAAATGGTTGTAGGCTTAACGATACATGTACATACTGCACGAAAATAGGGGACGCACGAAAATATGGGAATCGATCGATTGAATGAGCTATGTCATTATTCAATTTACCATGTTATTGTGGGATGTGCCATGGTATTATGGTATTATTATGATGAAGTTTGGACTAGTAATGCTTCCATCAAAATAATGACTCAATGTGCTCCAACCTTCAAAGAAAGAATTTGGTGTTTAGGTTTAATTTCTTTCAAACTGAAAACGCAAGTCTGGAGGCGGCACATTTGAGTTCAGCTAAGCTACTGTCGAAGAAAAATGCATAAGATACGTACACAGCGAAAAATCAAAACTTATAGAGAACTTAAATTTACGGTGCAATGTGTTGTGCTAACTAGAAATTCATCCACCATATGTAATTTGAGTTGTAAAGAAAGCCACAAATCTGAAAATTCTGTGCTCTTGACTATTATTAATTGGTCTGGAATCGTATGACTTTACTCGACATGCGTCAGCAAACATATTTAACTGTATATGGTTCTGCCGAATTTGGAATATTTAAACATTAATGCCAGCTGCTGGTGATCTACACATCACATGATCACTGAATATCATTTTAGTGACAGTGACAGCCATATCTCGGTGTAAGTGATTAGCTGCAAGTGTCAGTAGCTACAGATAAAAGGCCGGAAGTGTTGTGGATCCTGCCTTTTGCATAGATATTAGGAGAATCCCAGACATTTCTACTACCGACTCGTTGAATAACGTTGGACTTAACATGTACCATTTGTTAGTCATGGCACCTCTGAAGGGGAGGGGGACTCAGGCAATTTTCTCCCAGTCAAAGGCTTTGCCCACCCTCACTTGCCCCTCCCCAGTCATCTCCTGTCCAAAGGTATACACAGGCGACTTGCAAACGGGAACAACCTCTCCCCTTAGACCCATTTTTACTTATATCACTCATTGCCCTTTTTTATGAGCACTTCTCTCTTAAAATGACATGGAACATAACAAATGTGTCTTAGAATGAAAATTTGTGAGGGGCAACTCGCGCATCTCTGTTTTCTTATCGGTCCCAACATCATTTTCTATAGGACAGCTTGGGTAAGATGATATTTCCAAAGCCCCATGAAACCATAATCGTCATCTGTCATTCCGTTCTCAAGGCCTACCGATTCATCAACCGCCCTTTTATTATTGGTATTTCGAGAATCCTGGATACGGGCTTGGGTAAACACATGCGTACTCACATTTTGCCACCTATTGCTGCTTGTCTCCCCCTCCCACTTCCACAACAAAAGAGGCAAAACCGCAAACGAGACATTCGCTCAAGGAAACTTGAGCTGTAATAGTATTTCAGTTCATTATAAAAAGGGGCTGCATGAAACACATATGGTTATTGAAGTCAAAGCTCTATCAACTTTTCCTTGAATGAAATGCATGATTCAAATCATAAAATGTGTTAACGTCAACCACAAGTGTGACCGAAAATGACCAGATTTACCAGAGAAAAAAATTTCGCCGGAAAAGGAGGAGGTAGCATGCAGATCGGCTAAGTTTGGGGCTGCATCCCAAGAGCGGGTCCCAGACGCTCATGGTAAGGGATGATGAGCTGTCCGTCTTGAACAAAATATTTTGAAAATTTATCAAAATCAGTACCATTAGTTATGTCCCCACTAGTATTTTGCATTGTTACACGTTAACTTTCTCTCAGCATGGAGTTACCACCTCGCTCTCAGTCACCGCATTGCTACCCTTCTGCAGAAATTCTACCATATCCTTCTATCATACCTGGTATTAGCTGACGCATTTTCCTCGAAAGTCTTTTGACCGTCCAAACATCTTTCACAGATGATTCCACCTGTGTGTGATCATTCTTATATCTCAGTCTAGGGTCATTGTAAGTGCAAATTTAAACTATAACTGAACTATGCCCAGTCTGCCGATGCACTGTCGAATTACTTGTAATAGTGTTCACAACTAATTTTTGAATTGACCTGTGTAACTGGTGTAATCAGTTTGGCTATCCCTTTACCCCTTTTGTATGGTTCAGTTTACGGTCTTTACTTCGATGACGTAGATGATATTAAGTAGAGTCAATCTATGGAGAAAAGTGGCCTAACCATCAAAACATTGCTACAAAAAGGTTTTTCAAAGGTTTTTAATACTATGAGATAAGCTTTAAATCCAAGGTGGCTTCCAAAATGACATCCAAAATGGCCGCCTACACATAAAAATGCAATTAGTCACTTTTATGTTTTATCCGACAGTTGCAACTTTTGTGTCTATTCCTACATTTTTAGACGTCTAGAGAACAAATATGACCACTGAAAGTGCCATTGAACAATCTCCGAATCCAAAATGCCATCCACAACGACATTCAAAATGGCCCTCTTCTTAAAAAAATGGCCACTGGTCACTTATAACTCCTGTTAAAGTTTCACTGTGGGTGTCGATTTCTACATTGTGGGGTCTAGGAAGTAAGTAAGAAAACTTACAATGCCACCTAGCAACTGGTAAGCTGTAAATTCAACATAGCGTACAATATGTCATCCAAAATGTCATTCAAAATGTCCGCCTGAACACAAAAATGACTGTAGGTCACTTATGTTTCCTCCTACAGTTGCATTGTTAGGGGCTTTTCCTTCATTCTTTTCATCTAAGGAGATAGTGAGACCACTTACAGTGCCATTGGAGAATCCTAAATTCTGGATGGGATCAAAATTTGCGGTCAAAATAGCCGCCTACACACAAAAATCGCTGCATGTCAGTTGTTATTCTTCCACGCAGTTTTTCCTTTTTTGTGGAGGGGGGGGGGGAGAGTCAAACCATATTTTGACACTAATTATTAGCCTAATCATTGAGAAGCACATGAGGAATTAAACTTGAACTGGGAGAGTTTTCATCGATTTTTTTTAAATTCCTTATTATTGTGTCTAAGTAATGCATGTATGTCCGGTGTGACCCCAGAAACTACTCAATTAAACTTTACCCCACGGGCTAATATTGTTTTCACGATAGATAGTCTGAATAACCAACTACTCCCCAACCCCACCCTTCTTAAAGGTATAAATTACCTGTAACTGTCGTATTTTAAGGAAAATATTTTGAAAATACCTATTAAACATTCCTTGTAAGAAATACCTTGTTAATGTGACCAAAGACAAAATGTCCTGGACTATTCTTAGATTTCCTCCCCTCCCCCTTGGCATACTTATCCCTACCCCTAGTGTTATAAAAATAATTCGAAACATACAAGAAATACATCACAAATTTTACTTGCCAGTGAAATTTCTAGCACGTAGCCATCTGTACTAATGGTACACTATATTTCAGACGTTTGCAAAACGCATAAATTGACAATTTAATGTTAGACCTATGTCAAATCGACATAAAACGTCCCTGCCGTTTCTAACCATTACTCATTCGTGGGTCAGTCGAAGTTCACGAGTTCGTCATTTCAAAGATATCATTGTTATGCATTCCAATCGGAAATGTTTAACATTTTGCCAAACAATTCCATTTTTTTTACAATAAATAAACACTTACGTTCATACATTCTTCATGCAATGAAAATACAACCAATGTGTCTTTATCCCAGGCAGTTTCCGCAGATTAATGCGTACTTTGTGAAACTTTAACAACTACCCTAGCTACGATTTCCTTTAGCTCCCCTCAATAATTACTAAGAGACTGACACCGAACACCTTTTAGGTCACCAACGAATTACCGTTTCCCGTCATAGCGTTATGTAAGACATATTTCTCTGTGGTTATTAGGCCCAAGTTCATTCTGTAGACGAGTGAAAGATGAAACTCTGAGTCAACACAATGCGTAACCACTTTTCACTCATAAAGGCATGACAAATAGAGGTATGACAAATACCTCTCTCAAGAGATAACCAAGGTTTCGTTCTAATTTACATATAAACGCATTTACATCAACCAATGTTTGTCCAGTAATGTAGGACATTCTTTCTTTATCTATCTTTTGATTAATAAAAATGAACTTGGGCGTCAGAAAAGTGATGAATAAACGGATAATTACGCAAACTTGGAGTTATAAATCAAAGGATATCTTGAACTGGAAGACCAACATTTTCGTTTATTTTTAAGTACAGATTATTTCACTGAATTGATCAAACTTATTCCATAACATTAGCGTTACTTCATTTCAATCGAAGAAACATTTGTGCATTAACTGATAACTCGTACCCTCTCTACGTATTGGGTGAGGCATTTGTTTGCTGACCACTTTGGAATATTCCGTCCAGTATATTCCCCTCGGCAGACCGGAGCCTCACTTGATATTTAATGATGGTCTTGGAGTGACTGCTCTCTCGTGTATTACGGATAAGCTTAGGCATGTCTACTTCTGCATGGGCAATGCGAACTGGTGCGATCCCAGCAAGATCAATTTGATCAGCTAACCCATGCAATGTTGGTCCAAACGGTGGGGGAGGGGGAAGTAAACATACTTCCGAACTGGCCCCAAATGGGTTGTTCGATTGGGGGAGTCTTTCAGATCCAAATGGGCTCAGATCTGGATAAATCATTGTACCCAAGCAACATGAACAGTGGGATTGGGCTTTTCGACTTGAGTTAAAATGGTTCGAAAGGGATCCTATTTTGACGAAATGATCTTCTCCAAATTCTTGTTTGCGTTGACTATATAAATATAACAATAATATGGACACGGGCAAAATAAAGAAATCGACAATCAAAAAGAAATACAGCTTAAGAAGGAGCCAAGGGAGACAAAGTTAATGCAAAGGAAGTAAAGGATAAAGCTGTAGAAGAAACATGGAGAGAAACCCATGCACCTCGTAGAAGTCAGTTCATTTCACCCACCGCAGTGTTTCCTGGAATGTTCTTTTCAGCGAAAACGTGATGAAAGTTGGGCTACATAAAGTTTGGCAAACACATTGCGATTTCACTTTTAAGTTATATGTAGTGAGCTACATTTCGTTGTGAGCTTCTCTCGAAGAGCAGTGTATCTATGACTGTTGCAGAAAGGTGAGAAACTTGCTTTTATCACTTTTTAGAAACATTTTGATAGCATGATAGGATATTTCACATGTTCATGACATTTTTAAAAGTCATCGAAATATTTTACACAAAGGCCTTTTCTTCATTTAAATGTACTATAAAAGTTACTCTTGACATTGTAACGGTCGCTTGAATAAACGATCATGTAATGAATAATCATTCTTCCAAAGGTAGATTCTTTAATGATAGTACCTAAACAAATTTTGGCATCTTTACAGCTTTAAGTAAGTATTATTAAGAAAAAAATTAGTAAACGAGTAGTATACGCACTTACAACATCACCTACGTGACTGTGATTCTAAGAAAAAAAAAAGATGACACTTATATAGCAGTTCGTGGATCCAAACTTAGTAGGTTCGTTGACCCGATTGGATCTCAACACTTACAGAAGAGATTAATGTATTATTCGTTGATAAAAAAAGGCTACAGGTAATTAGCCATGTGTATAGCCATTTTTCATTAAAAATGGTGGAGAATGCTAGTACAAATGTGGGTCAACTTTCCAAGGAGAAATTTTTTATGTTTATGAGGATAATAACTGTGCTCCAGGAATTGTTTTAACTAGTATTTTGTCAGCCTTCTTTTGTTTTCATAGTGTGCCCCTCCCCCAGGAAAGAAACGAACCCAAAATGAGTGAAATTGTTGCATGCAATAAAGCGTGCAGCTCGACTCAAAAAACAAATGTTAAGGTTAGAGACGCCTTCAATTAATCGAGCTAAATTGACAAGAGTTATTGTGAGGATGAAATTTATTTGGGGGAACGAATTTTCAACGCAGAAGGGTGGTGAAGCAAATTATACACACAGATGCTGTACAAGAAAACGAAAGGAATACGGTGCGTAAAGCAGGGAGGTGTTATTAGACCTAATAACACCTACCTAGTAAAATATTGTCTTGTTCCTTGTTAATATGTTGTATTTTTCTTTTTACTAGATGTTTGCTGCAAAAATGGAGATTCTCATTCTGCAGTTTTTCTTAACGCTGATAAGTTTGACTAGTATAGGGTTCAGCTCACCTATACAGACTCTGCAAGTAAATCAGGTAAGTAGTATATGATTTACCTTAGGGAATAAGTAGGACTATCTACAAAAAAAAGGTTCTCATGTAGTTTGGTTCTAGAACTATTTGAACTTCAACTATTTTTAACAACCAACAGATTGGCAGTCAGATCATAATTTTACAGTTTGCTCCCTTACTTAAATTGTCCATAAGAATAATGGATTAATTTAATTTCCAAAATATTTCTATTTGTCCAATTTTTTTCATTGATAACTCCCTAAATTGACCGATTCATAGTACAAAAAATGCTATTCCTATAGGTGTTAGGTTAATGTCTACAGGAAAAAAACACAAGTAAGATTTTTCAGTAGTGTTTAGTAGTGTTTAGTAGTGTTTCTATTGAAGAACACTGATAAATTTTGAACAGAGTCCTTTGTAAACATACCTACGAACAAGTTGTACTGTTTTTTTTCTTTTTTTTAGCAAAGGGGTGGGGGTAGGGGCGGCGGGGCGGAAGGAGAAGGTGGATAACGGCAGGGGCTAGCAGTGTTACTAAATAAGTTCATCTGAAACTTGTGTCCCAGAAATACGCATGCATAAATTGAAGGGGTTTTGTATACACGTTCAAGTGCAACTTGTAAACTCCTACAAACTTCATTTCCACATTTGCCTCCTCACAATTTATTTATAAAAACCTGAAAACTATCAGGGAGAAGCTTCCCCCTCATATCTCCAGACTCATCCTTTGAAATATATGTCTGGTTTCCTGTATTTTGATGAATTTCTTCAGCCTCTTGGACAAAATATTGAATGCGAATGTGGAGACTATGACGGTAGCGGCGAAACTGAGGGGTGTTGCACCGACGGGGATGAAACTCTTCTCCCAACAGTCACGGTATGTATTAAGTTTCAAGATATAAGCTTTCTTGGTATTGAGCGCAAACTGTGGGTGTGTATTTTTATTTCACGTGTTTTTAAGCAAACAAATCACAGTCCTGCTTACTGTGGAAATTGGAATTGTGAACGGGATTAAATTGCAATTTTAAGTCCACTGCTTATTTTAATTTAATTTAATTTTTTTAATTTAAATGCCTCATGAATAAATTTTATTAGTGTAATGATTGTACGGTCTTATTATTATTATTATTACTACAAATATTTATATAGCGCTCACTTATACATGACAACGTAGTAGACACAGTGGCGCTTTACAACCTAATAAACTGTATGCTGTATTACATTCTTATAGACTAATCAAACACAGAAGAATAGGGATGCCTTTATCAGTGACAACTTCATATTGATAAGCAACTATACATGACGCTGTGATGCTAGAGAAGTTCGCTTCTCTGAGAAAAAAAAAAGTTTTGAATTATCGCATCGGAAAGCCATGAGGGAAGGACAAACAAACACGTTCATTCCTCAACTTTCTTGATTTAATTCATTTAAAACTATGTTGCTCTGTTTTTCCTTAGACCTTCCGAAAACCTCGTGTATTGAGCCTAAGGGTAGAGTCGACCATAACTGCCCGATATGTCAGCACGACGGTCGTGACAAAAATTAAAAACGAGGCGAAGGTGTCTAAAGATACAAACTTTTGGTTCAGGTTGTCCGAGGGAGCCTTCATCAGTGATTTCTTCATGTGAGCATTTTCTTGTTCCCATAAATCCCATTAAACGTGTAAAAGTTTAACACTTTAAAATATAAAAGTGGAAACTTTTACAGATAATATGTAGGCGCATAAGTATGACTGTTTCAAATAAAGTCCCACGTCAAACCTGGTAATATGAAGTGTTCACTGGATTTACCTAAATAACATTTTCTTGAAACAGGGAGGTCAAAGGTCAGATTTACCAAGCTGATGTGCAAGAGAAAGAAGCTGCTCAGAAAGCTTACAATGAGGCAAAGCGACGGGGACAAACTGCAAGTCAGGTCAAACAAAGGTCAGTTGCCGTCTTTTTTGCCTATTTCAAATTCAATTATTTTAATTGGTTTCACGTTAACGTAAGAGCAATTAGAGCGTTTAAGCATGAAATTTGAGGCGGCTCATAGAAGACAAGGTCTAATCAGGGAGCTTGTCTATAACAGTTACCTGTCCAAAAAAGTCACCTGTTCGGCTAATCCCTTAAACAATTTCATCGAGTTGAAAATAAACTTTACGCAAAGTAAGTTAGTGCAGATGGTGTAGAACAAATTTCGACAGTTGCTTTAATAAACATTTCAACGATTGTAAAAATTTCATACGACAAAAAGATGTAAATGTGACACTGAACGTGAACCAAACACAGCGAAAACAACATTCAATGTAATTGTCTACCTAATTTTATGAAACTCGACGTCTGAAAGAAGTTTAAACAGCTTAATGTGTTAAATTGATGAACCGAACATCAAGCAAAGTCGTTGATTGTTATGACTCAGATAGCGTGTTCGATTTGCTTCCCCTAGCTTACTCGAGCCTCCGGCTTGGGTCACGATGGTCATGCGCAGTTGGGTAAAATAAACGAACGTTTTACCATACGTATCGGAGAAGTTGGTTGCCAATAGCCAAT